>JAWPHD010010749.1:0-90402 GCA_037043455.1 Cyrtodaria siliqua | reverse complement strand
TACATAATACAATCTTTTTTATTTATCATAAATTAAGAATCAAATTTGTTCACATTTGCATCCCTAATATTTTCAAACTTTTTAGTAAACTGAACACTCAAATTGGTTTTACGTCTGCATCCCTTGCATTTTCAAACGTTTTAGTAAACTGAACAATCAAATTGGTTTTACGTCTGCATCCCTAGTATTTTCTAACTTTTAAGTAAACTGAACAATCAAATTGGTTTTACGTCTGCATCCCTAGTATTTTCTAACTTTTTAGTAAACTGAACAATCAAATTGGTTTTACGTCTGCATCCCTAGTATTTTCTAACTTTTTAGTAAACTGAACAATCAAATTGGTTTTACGTCTGCATCCCTAAAATTTTCAAACTTTTTAATTAAGATATTTTATTACATTTTCCAACGTTTTCACTGACGGTACATCTGACAGAATTTCACTGGTGTTCTCACTGTTCTTTCAGCACTATTTTCATACCATTAAAATTTGTTCCCATAGTCTCCTTTGAGGCGTTATAATATAGGACACATTTATGAGCACGCTTGTAGTTATGGAAAGCCGACTTCACACTTTCTTTCCTGACGAGTCAGTTACAAATAATTCCCGTCTGGCCAACATCGCAAATTGAATATCTTCTTTCAAATTTCACCAATTATTTTTAATTATACTAAAAATCTATATTTCATCATTTTCAAAACCTCCTAATCTTGCCTGAGTCTCGGACGTTCATATTTATATGCAGCCTTTAACATTCCAGTGATCAATTAAAATAAACTGTGCATTAATTTAGCTGAACATTATATGATTTTCAGTATACCGGTAGTTAGAATATCTATAAATTGAAACTTTCACAAGGAATGGAGAGTCGGCAAAATCCAGTATTAAGTAAAATGCTCGCACGCTGCAGTGTCGTAAGACTTTCAATACACTCCTCTATAATACTTATCAATTATTCATCGACATTTAAAATCGCTGACAATGCCCTCGAGCACATAATACATACACACTTTAGCTCATTACGTAATTATGAATAATTAAGACTCCTGCAATGTTATTAAGCCAGTGACCAATTAAATACCAGGTTGTCATTCTTCTATATAATTACTGCGGAGTGTTTTATCTACGACGACCGATTACGTATGTAATATACTACTGTATATTATCTTTTCTAAATATCGTGTATATTATATATATGTTAATAGAAAGTTTGTTCATGTTAATTACACCTAATGGTAGATTTTGTCGATTAAAACACTATGACTATAATTACATGCATAACCATGTTAATTTCTGTGCAACTTGTCGATAAGCTGTTCAGTCTTTGTATTAAACAATTTTATGTCTCTATATAATTATTTTATATATCCAGGACCGTCTTTTGTCCATTCAGAGTCTTTTTTATAATTCAAATTTGTTTTTAATAGAACAAACAGCTCCATGCCCAAAGAACTGCCTTTAAAAAAAAAAAATGCACAATTTGAATGAGCAATACCAGTTTATATATCTTTAGAATATATTTTCAGCCATTTTTCTGTAATATACTCTTTAGCACATAATGTTTTTATGTTGCTTTTTTCACTCCTTGATTGAACTTGTCTGGAAGAAATTTAATTGAAAGTTTCGTATTCCTCACATACTGCAAAGAAATGCAGTCTTTTCAACCCGTGATTTACTGAACAGCAAAAGTATGTCACCAGTCTATAGTACATTTACAATTGCTCAAGTATTTGCTTAATTTCCCACAAAAATCACAAATCTGTCACACAACAGGAATATATCAGCCATTCTTTGTCTAACTCTCCATGAAAAAAACAACATAATCTGACAGGTCACCTTGATAAAACACCTGTCACCATTGCATATAGGTTTATTATAATGTATAAACAGACTTAATTTTATACATATTTATCTAAATCACTATGAAGTCATTTATATGCACATATCTGACTGTTCCGTAATCAAAACAAACTCTGTCACTTTCACTATTCAATGCTGAACAGGTTTTACCTACCAAATGGAGATTAAACTTAATCAAAACAAACTCTTTCACTTTCTGTATTCTACACTGAACAGCTCTTACCTTGCAAATAGAGGTTAGTTTAGCTACACTCACTATTTTCATATTTTGCCCCACATGGTGTCTGAGCTAAACCTGCTGAACCTATAATATGAAATGTTTGATGACATTTTGATGATCAAAAAATGTCCTTTGATGTAAACACCTGTAACATTATTTGCAACATACCATCCACTTCTGAATTGCAATAAAGTTAATATAAACACTTTTTTTTCCTCTCATCATTATATTATTAAACTGTTTCTTTCCCACTCAAAAAGTAGGTTTTAATATTGAAAAGAAAAACACATAAAAAAACATAAATTGTAACCTGAGTGATTGAATGATGATCTTATCGCCTTGATTGTTATTTATCCAGCTGACCTGGATCAGAGTGGGGATAAAAAACAAGTAACCTTATACCAGTCTTAGTCACATTTCCGTGTTGTTAATTAATTTTCACTGTAGGGATTATGTATCAAATTAATGATGCTGTTCGATATTTGAGACACACTATTGTTTCATAATATTTACTAGTATTGTCCTAATTTGTAGGCATCAGCAGAAAGACACAGTATCTTTGAAATCAACATCTTTGACATAGTACATGACCCGAGATCTGTATTGTACGTTGTAACAAGTTGAATGGACAATTTTCTCTTCATTTTTTTTGGATTAAAACTTTTTTTTTTGCCTAATTTTTGATCCCTCTGAAAACGTTTCACGAGTTTTGTCTTCGTTTTTATCAGGCGGTATCAACAAGTGTATATTATTGCAAACCACTTGACCACTTGTCTAGTTAGAATCTGTCCACCACTGGTCACTTGCGTTCTTGTTGCTTCCGTTAGATTAAACATGGGCATCTGTATCATACGTACAACATCTTCATCATCAGCAGCAGCAGCAGCAGCAGTGGTGAATACCAGGATCCTGAAGCATGCCGGAGGGCTCAACTCTGATTACCTCTGCTGTGTGTCACATAATAACTTAATTTACGAATCTATAAACAAGTGTGTAGGTACAGCCGTTGGTGATATTTCAGGTAAATTATCTGTGAACGCTAACTACTTGCAATGCAGCAACACTTGTTTCTGGTATAAAACAGGAACTGTTGTTGATTTCTACTTCAAAGTAGAATATTTAATTAATAAACAAGTGATTAGCTTATAAAGGAAATTGTTTGTTTCATGATAAGACCTCCATGCAGTTTGTTTATCCTATTCACAGTTCATTTCCATTTCATCTGCTCACTTCCCGTTATCAACATACTTTCAAATAATTCACAATTGTACAGTTTATTTTCTTCGCTTTCTTTTCAATTCCAATCCAATTTCTTTTTTTTTTTTACTTTCTGTAATCAAAATTCTTCCCCCATCTCCCGCAAATACCACTTGATATCAACTATATATATGATTTGCTATCAACTATATATATGATGATTTTGTCGTTCATTAAACCTTTACTCATTTCACTCATAAGTCCATGTTACTACTGTCCTCTTTATTTCCAAGAATGGTCGCTTCAGTCTAGTTTATTGTAACTGTATCATGTCTATATCTATTTTTCAGTTTATTGTAACTGTATCATGTCTATATCTATTTTTCAGTTTATTGCAACTGTATCATGTCTATATCTATTTTTCAGTTTATTGTAACTGTATCATGTCTATATCTATTTTTCAGTTTATTGTAACTGTATCATGTCTATATCTATTTTTCAGTTTATTGTAACTGTATCATGTCTATATCTATTTCCAGTTTATTGTAACTGTATCATGTCTATATCTATTTTTCAGTTATTTGTTACTGTATCATGTCTATATCTATTTCCAGTTTATTGTAACTGTATCATGTCTATATCTATTTTTCAGTTTATTGTAACTGTATCATGTCTATATCTATTTCCAGTTTATTGTAACTGTATCATGTCTATATCTATTTCCAGTTTATTGTAACTGTATCATGTCTATATCTATTTCCAGTTTATTGTAACTGTATCATGTCTATATCTATTTCCAGTTTATTGTAACTGTATCATGTCTATATCTATTTTTCAGTTTATTGTAACTGTATCATGTCTATATCTATTTCCAGTTTATTGTAACTGTATCATGTCTATATCTATTTCCAGTTTATTGTAACTGTATCATGTCTATATCTATTTTTCAGTTTATTGTAACTGTATCATGTCTATATCTATTTTCCAGTTTATTGTAACTGTATCATGTCTATATCTATTTCCAGTTTAGTGTAACTGTATCATGTCTATATCTATTTTTCAGTTTATTGTAACTGTATCATGTCTATATCTATTTTTCAGTTTATTGTAACTGTATCATGTCTATATCTATTTTTCAGTTTATTGTAACTGTATCATGTCTATATCTATTTCCAGTTTATTGTTAGTTTAAAACGTCTATATCTATTTTCATTTAAAACAAGATGATTCACAAATGTTAGATACCGGTTAATCTAGTTGCGGTTTAGCTGGAATGCCCATAGAATGGTAGAAACAGAATCCTAAGAAAATCTATCTGGAATGTCAGTAGTTTAGCTGAAATATTTGTATATTAGCTGGAATAACTGAAGCTCTCGTGGAAATGATCGAATTTACCAGAACGACTAGTTTTTCTAAAGTAACTGTAATTTAGTAAGATAAGATGATGTGACTGTAGTTCAGCTGCAATGATTGCAGTTTATTGGAACTATCTGTAATTTATCTGAAATGATAAATGTTAAGCTGGAATATCAGTAGTTGAGCTGAATTAGTCGCATTTTAGCTGGACTGACTAGATTATCTGGATTGTCAGAATTTTAGCTGGAATAACTGAAGCATTCCCGAAAAGGCTCGATTTACCAATGCGACTAGTTTAACTGTAATTTATCTGGAATGACAAATGTTTAACTGGAATGTCAATAGTTGAGCTGTAATAGTTGGGAGTGATGGTAGTTTATCTGGAATTAATGTAGTTTATCTGGAATGACTCAAGCTCAACTGGGCATGCTCTAGTTTACAGAAACATCTAGTTAAGCTTAAATATCCATAGTTTTTCTGGAATAATAAGAAAGCTACAGATATCCAAGTGTGTTGGTAATTGTTGTTCACTTTGTTGCTCTATGTTGCTCTTTGTTGCTCTATGTTTCTCTTTGTTGCTCTATGTTGCTCTATGTTGCTCTTTGTTGCTCTTTGTTGCTCTATGTTGCTCCATGTTGCTCTTTGTTGCTCTATGTTGCTCTATACTCTATATCAGTTGTTGGCAAGCTTTGGAGTCGTTTTACTTTTTTCAAAGTCACTTTACTTGCTTATATGTTTTCTTTTATTTTTAACATTAAGTTATGTAAATGTTGTTTTTATTTCTTGTTTTAATAGTAGTTGTTAGTCCATTTTGTATGATGGCTGCATTGGTTTCTACGGTCTTGTAGTTATATAAGCAGCATACGCAGTAGCTGTTTGGAAGTTGTTCAAGTTGCATTCCCTCTATTGGTTTCCAATGTCTCTTCTACCTGTTCATACTTATTTTACTTCTTTGTAGGTGTTCTTCTACTTGTTTTGTGGCTGTACTGTTTGTTTGTGGTTGTCAATTGTTTTGAAGCTGTTCTATTTCTCTGGATTTGTTCTGTTCACTTGTATATTTGATATTCTGTGGTGTAGTTTTTCTGATTGTTGTTGAGTACTATTTACGTCGTTGTTCTAGTATTTGTTCTACTGTAGAATCAGTCAACCTGAAAAATATCATATTACTGTGACCACCATGTAAATATTCATATCATATTACTGTGACCACCATGTACATATTCATATCATATTACTGTGACCTCCATCTAAATATTCAGTAATCAAAACTAGAACAGCTGTATTCGTTAAGCCTGACACATGGCAACCTTGAAGTAGTTTTCAAGACCTAAATGTGTGTTTGTGTATATAATTCAAAGTTTTATATATTTTATCAGCAACCAAGGAAGAATCCCAAAGGTTTGCCATTGGGTATGGGCTATCAAGATTGTCGTGAGCTCCGTCCTTTAAGATACCCCCACCCGACAACACACATTTACTCCTATATCAAAGAATGCCTCAATAAAGCATACTTAGATACCCCTGACCACTAGAGAAGCACATCCCAGTGACTTAGATACCACTGACCACTAGAGAAGCATATCCCTGTGACTTAGATACCACTGACCACTAGAGAAGCATATCCCTGTGACTTAGATACCCCTGACCACTGACCACTTGAGAAGCATATCCCTGTGACTTAGATACCCCTGACCACTGACCACTTGAGAAGCATATCCCTGTGACTTAGATACCCCTGTCCACTGACCACTAGAGAAGCATATCCCTGTGACTTAGATACCCCTGACCACTAGAGAAGCATATCCCTGTGACTTAGATACCCCTGATCACTAGAGAAGCATATCCCTGTGACTTAGATACCCCTGATCACTAGAGAAGCATATCCCTGTGACTTAGATACCCCTGATCACTAGAGAAGCATATCCCTGTGACATAGATACCCCTGATCACTAGAGAAGCATATCCCTGTGACTTAGATACCCCTGGTCACTAGAGAAGCATATCCCTGTGACTTAGATACCTCTGACAACTAGAGAAGCATATCCCAGTGACTTAGATACCCCTGACCACTGACCACTGGAGAAGCATATCCCTGTGACTTAGATACCCCTGATCACTAGAGAAGCATATCCCTGTTACTTAGATACCCCTGACCGCTAGAAAAGCATATCCCTGTGACTTAGATACCCCTGTCCACTAGAGAAGCATATCTTGTGACTAAGATACCCGACCACTAGAGAAGCATATCCCTGCGACTTAGATACCCGGCCACTAGAAAAGCTTATTCCTTGGACTAAGATACCCCTGAGCACTGACCACTTGAGAAGCATATCCCTGTGACTTAGATACCCCTGACCACTAGAGAAGCATATCCCTGTGACTTAGATACCCCTGACCACTGTCCACTAGAGAAGCATATCCTTGTGACTAAGATACCCGACCACTAGAGAAGCATATCCCTGTGACTTAGATACCCGGCCACTAGAAAAGCATATTCCTGGGACTAAGATACCCGACCACTAGAGAAGCATATCCCAGTCACTTAGATACCCCTGACCACTAGAGAAGCATATCCCTGTGACTTAGATACCGCTGACCATTAGAGAAGCATATCCCAGTAACTTAGATCCCTCTGACCACTAGAAAAGCATATCCCAGTGATTAAGATACCACTGACCACTAGAGAAGCATATTCCTGTGACTTAGATTATCCTGACCACTAGAGAAGAATATCCCAGTGACTTAGATACCACTGACCACTACAGAAGCATATCCCAGTGACTTAGATACCACTGACCACTAGAGAAGCATATCCCTGTGACTTAGATACCACTGACCACTACAGAAGCATATCCCAGTGACTTAGATACCACTGACCACTAGAGAAGCATATCCCAGTAACTTAGATACCCGACCACTGATCACTAGAGAAGCATATCCCTGTGACTTAGATACCCCTGATCACAAGAGAAGCATATCCCTGTTACTTAGATACCCCTGACCACTAGAGAAGCATATCCCTGTGACTTAGATACCCCTGTCCACTAGGGAAGCATATCCTTGTGACTAAGATACCCGACTACTAGAGAAGCATATCCCTGTGACTTAGATACCCGACCACTAGAAAAGCATATTCCTGGGACTAAGATACCCGACCACTAGAGAAGCATATCCCAGTCACTTAGATACCCCTGACCACTAGAGAAGCATATCCCTGTGACTTAGATACCGCTGACCATTAGAGAAGCATATCCCAGTAACTTAGATCCCTCTGACCACTAGAAAAGCATATCCCAGTGATTAAGATACCACTGACCACTAGAGAAGCATATTCCTGTGACTTAGATTATCCTGACCACTAGAGAAGCATATCCCAGTGACTTAGATACCACTGACCACTAGAGAAGCATATCCCAGTAACTTAGATACCCCTGACCACTGACCACTAGCGAAGCATATCCCTGTGACTTAGATACCCCTGATCACTAGAGAAGCATATACCTGTTACTTAGATACCCCTGACCACTAGAGAAGCATATCCCTGTGACTTAGATACCCCTGTCCACTAGAGTAGCATATCTTGTGACTAAGATACCCGACCACTAGAGAAGCATATCCCTGTGACTTAGATACCCGGCCACTAGAAAAGCATATTCCTGGGACTAAGATACCCCTGATCACTGACCACTTGAGAAGCATATCCCTGTGACTTAGATACCCCTGATCACTAGAGAAGCATATCCCTGTGACTTAGATACCCCTGATCACTAGAGAAGCATATCCCTGTGACTTAGATCCCCTGACCACTAGAGAAGCATATCCCTGTGACTTAGATACCCCTGATCACTAGAGAAGCATATCCCTGTGACTTAGATACCTCTGACAACTAGAGAAGCTTATCCCAGTGACTTAGATACCCCTGACCACTGACCGCTAGAGAAGCATATCCCTGTGACTTTGATACCCCTGATCACTAGAGAAGCATATCCCTGTTACTTAGATACCCCTGACGACTAGAGAATCATATCCCTGTGACTTAGATACCACTGACCACTAGAGAAGCATATCCCTGTGACTTAGATCCCCTGACCACTAGAGAAGCATATCCCTGTGACTTAGATACCCCTGATCACTAGAGAAGCATATCCCTGTGACTTAGATACCTCTGACAACTAGAGAAGCTTATCCCAGTGACTTAGATACCACTGACCACTAGAGAAGCATATCCCTGTGACTTAGATCCCCTGACCACTAGAGAAGCATATCCCTGTGACTTAGATACCCCTGATCACTAGAGAAGCATATCCCTGTGACTTAGATACCTCTGACAACTAGAGAAGCTTATCCCAGTGACTTAGATACCCCTGACCACTGACCGCTAGAGAAGCATATCCCTGTGACTTAGATACCCCTGATCACTAGAGAAGCATATCCCCGTTACTTAGATACCCCTGACGACTAGAGAAGCATATCCTTGTGACTAAGATACCCGACCACTAGAGAAGCATATCCCTGTGACTTAGATACCCGGCCACTAGAAAAGCATATTCCTGGGACTAAGATACCCGACCACTAGAGAAGCATATCCCAGTCACTTAGATACCCCTGACCACTAGAGAAGCATATCCCTGTGACTTAGATACCGCTGACCTTTAGAGAAGCATATCCCAGTAACATAGATCCGTCTGACCACTGACCACTAGAGAAGCATATTCCTGTGGCTTAGATTATCCTGACCACTAGAGAAGCATATCCCAATGACTTAGATACCACTGACCACTAGAGAAGCATATCCCAGTGACTCAGATACCACTGACCACTAGAGAAGCATATCCCTGTGACTTAGATACCACTGACCACTAGAGAAGCATATCACTGTGACTTAGATACCCCTGACCACTAGAGAAGCATATCCCTGTGACTTAGATACCCCTTACCACTTGAGAAGCATATCCCTGTGTCTTAGATACCCCTGACCTCTAGAGAAGCATATCCCAGTAACTTAGATTATCCTGACCACTAGAGAAGTATATCCCACTGACTTAGATACCCCTGATTATTAGAGAAGCATATCCCTGTGACTTAGATACACCTGTCCATTAGAGAAGCATATCCCAGTGACTTAGATACCACTGACCACTAGAGAAGCATAATTATCACTGTGACTTAGATACCCCTGACCATTAGAGAAGCATATCCCTGTTACTTAGATACCTCTGACCACTAGAGAAGCATATCACTGTGACTAAGATACCCCTGACCACTAGAGAAGCATATCCCTGTGACTTAGATACCCCTGACCACTAGAGAACGGATATGGTTCTCTAGTGGTCAGGGGTATCTAAGTCAAAGTGATATGCTTATCTAGTGGTCAGGGGTATCTAAGTCACAGGGATATGCCGTGACTTAGATACCCCTGACCACTGGAGAAGCATATCCCTGTGACTTAGATACCCCTGACCACTAGATAACCATATCCCTGTGACTTAGATACCCCTAACCACTAGAGAAGCATATCCCTGTGACTTAGATACCCCTGACCACTAGATAACCATATCCCTGTGACTTAGATACCTCTGACCACTAGAGAAGCATATCAATGTGACTTAGATACCCCTGACCACTAGAGAACCATATCCCTGTGACTTAGATACCTCTGACTACTAGAGAAGCATATCAATGTGACATAGATACCCCAGACCACTATATAAGCATATCACTTTGACTTAGATATCCCTGACCACTTGCCCCTGACCACTAGAGAAGCATATCATTGTGACTTAGATACCCCTGACCACTAGAGAAGCATATCCCTGTCACTAAGATACCCCTGACCACTAGAGAAGCATATCCCTGTGACTTAGATACCCCTGACCACTAGGGAAGCATATCCCTGTGACTTAGATACCCCTGTCCACTAGAGAAACGTATCCCTGTGACTTAGATACCCCTGACCACCAACCACTAGAGAAGCATATCCCTGTGACTTAGATACCCCTGACCACCAACCACTAGAGAAACGTATCCCTGTGACTTAGATACCCCTGACCACCAACCACTAGAGAAGCATATCCCTGTCACTAAGATACCCCTGACCACTAGAGAAGCATATCCCTGTGACTAAGATACCCCTGACCACTAGAGAAGCATATCCCTGTGACTTAGATACCACTGACCACTAGAGAAGCATATCCCTATGACTTAGTCCTTGTCACATGCACATTTTTTACATGGTCAACTGTTGGGTTTTTTAATTAGCCCCGGTGACCCCCATCCTTGCTCACACTCCTACCTAATTTCAAATTCTGGATGAAGCCACCTATCATATGCTGTAATATCTCGGAGTTTTGTTACTTACATCACGTATTTCACTATAAATTACGAGACACGCCATCTTTACTATCCCAGCAACGGAGATGTCTGAGGTAACATAAAGTAGAGCAAAACATTATTACCATCCCTCTGAAGGTAACATAAAGTAGAGCAAAACATTATTACCATCCCTCTGAAGGTAACATAAAGTAGAGCAAAACATTATTACCATCCCTCTGAAGGTAACATAATGTAGAACAAAACATTATTACCATCCCTCTGAGGTAACATAAAGTAGAGCAAAACATTATTACCATCACTCTGAAGGTAACATAATGTAGAACAAAACATTATTACCATCCCTCTGAGGTAACATAATGTAGAACAAAACATTATTACCATCCCTCTGAGGTAACATAAAGTAGAGCAAAACATTATTACCATCACTCTGAAGGTAACATAATGTAGAACAAAACATTATTACCATCCCTCTGAGGTAACATAATGTAGAACAAAACATTATTACCATCCCTCTGAGGTAACATAATGTAGAACAAAACGTTATTACCATCCCTCTGAGGTAACATAATGTAGAACAAAACATTATTACCATCCCTCTGAGGTAACATAATGTAGAACAAAACGTTATTACCATCCCTCTGAGGTAACATAAAGTAGAACAAAACGTTATTACCATCCCTCTGAAGGTAACATAATGTGGAACAAAACTTTATTACCATCCCTCTGAAGGTAACATAATGTAGAACAAAACATTATTACCATCCCTCTGAGGTAACATAAAGTAGAACAAAATGTTATTACCATCCCTCTGAAGGTAACATAATGTAGAACAAAACTTTATTACCATCCCTCTGAGGTAACATAATGTAGAACAAAACATTATTACCATCCCTCTGAGGTAACATAAAGTAGAACAAAACGTTATTACCATCCCTCTGAAGGTAACATAATGTAGAACAAAACTTTATTACCATCCCTCTGAAGGTAACATAATGTAGAACAAAACATTATTACCATCCCTCTGAGGTAACATAATGTAGAACAAAACATTATTACTACCATCCCTCTGAGGTAACATAATGTAGAACAAAACTTTATTACCATCCCTCTGAAGGTAACATAATGTAGAACACAACTTTATTACCATCCCTCTGAGGTAACATAAAGTAGAACAAAACGTTATTACCATCCCTCTGAGGTAACATAAAGTAGAACAAAACGTTATTACCATCCCTCTGAGGTAACAAAGTAGAACAAAACTTTATTACCATCCCTCTGAGGTAACATAAAGTAGAACACAAACTTTATTACCATCCCTCTGAGGTAACATAATGTAGAACAAAACGTTATTACCATCCCTCTGAGGTAACATAATGTAGAACAAACTTTATTACCATCCCTCTGAGGTAACATAATGTAGAACACAACTTTATTACCATCCCTCTGAGGTAACATAAAGTAGAACACAAACTTTATTACCATCCCTCTGAGGTAACATAATGTAGAACAAAACTTTATTACCATCCCTCTGAGGTAACATAATGTAGAACAAACTTTATTACCATCCCTCTGAGGTAACATAATGTAGAACACAACTTTAGTACCATCCCTCTGAGGTAACATAAAGTAGAACACAAACTTTATTACCATCCCTCTGAGGTAACATAATGTAGAACAAAACTTTATTACCATCCCTCTGAGGTAACATAATGTAGAACAAACTTTATTACCATCCCTCTGAGGTAACATAATGTAGAACACAAATTTATTACAGTTCCTCTTAGGCAGATACAAATATCGGTAAGTCAATAAAAAATAAAATAATGGAAAGCTTAATTAAGTAAGGGATATAATTGATACCAGATCTACATGGTATAATACTGTAGGGAACATTGAAAGTGCTTTTTAATACAGACATCTCGTAAAACTGCAGGGTTCTTTTATAAAAAATACTAACATGCAGTAAAAACATGATAACATCCATCTTTTGAACCTATTTTACCAGATGTTCAAAGGATTATAATAGATATCAAACTGCCGAAAGGTAAATGATTGTTTGTATGATACACTAAGCAAAATAAATTTAGCACATAAAATGCATGTCATTACAAAGTGGTGTATGTTCAGAGTCAATGATAAAGTGAAATATATATATGACCAATACTAATCATGCTAAGGCTAAAATGTAATTTGTAAACATTTTGTTGGTGATAAAAATAGCAAATATAATGGGAACATACTTTTATAGGTTATTGTAATTGTTCTCATTTCAATGAAAAGGGAGGTAATTTTTAAATTACAAAATTTGAAATGTTTTTTTTGAGAATAACTCTCGTTTGTGAACACATTTCAGCTGTTTGTCAACAATGACATAATGTGAAATTCTTGTCAATGCCAAACATAAAATTTGTTCAAAGCAATACACTTGTATACGCATTTATAGGGCAAAGTGATGTTATAACATGATGTTAAAGGGCAGAGTGCTGTTATTACAGACATTTAAAGGGCAAAGTGCAGTTATAACATCCCCTGCGAGAAAGGTTCAAGAACTAACAGTTAGTTCTAGAACATTCTAGAACTGTTCACTGTTCTAGAACTTAAAGAACTGTTCTTGAACTAGTACTGAAGTTAAAGAACAAAGTTCAAGAACTTGTATAGTTATTAATTTTCAAGAACTGACGTTAGTTCTAGAATGGTTCAAGATTTGCGATTCTGCCCTTGGTAAAGTTTCATGAACTAACACTCGGTTCTAGAACTGTTCTAGAACTTGAAGAACTGTTCTTGAACTAGCCTTCAAGTAGGCACACCATAAGAGTGCCAAGATGATGGAGACAGTATGTAATTTTTAAGATTTTTATGAATAAAAGTGTGGTCCAAACTGACAGAAGGATTTAAAATATACTAGGTTACAAAGTGTGGACCGATGGTTGATAGATGACAACCTAAAATTATTATTTTACAGCCTTTATCTTTAAAATTGATCATTTTGTCTCATGTGTGCACATCACTTAAATATTAGTAGGCTACCATTTGATCAAGGAAAATCAAACATATGTATTTAAAGCAAAAATCTGCCAGTAAGTACTATAAACTTAAGAACTTTTCTTGAACTAGCCTTCAAGTTTAAGAAGTTGGGTTCTTGAACTTGTATAGTTCATGAACTTGTATAGTTCTAGAACTTTCTAAGACCTGAGTGTGATTCTCACACAGAGTGTAAATAAAATGCAAACTCTGTCTTTTGAATTTTTGGTGGGAAATGGCACCTCACCTACAGATTTTCATTGCACAATTTAATGATTAAAAGTAAGTGTTTTGTATACTTACATGTAATAGTTGTATTTGAAACAGGACATTTCCAAATGTAACCAGTAACAGTATTTTAAAATCAAACCCCTATTGTCATGTGTTTTCGCGGATTTAACCCCATACATGTGATATCTCCCGCCGGTAGCTCCATTTCTCCTGGTATTTTCCGCCGAGTTCCAAAATTTCGCTATTTGCGAATCCTTTTGGGTCATTGCTATGATTTATTGGATCAATACCGAGTTTTCCGAATGATCTAGAAAATAAACACCAACCGTCTTACCTATATCTGTGAAAACATTGCCCCTGGGCAGGAAATTAAAAGGATTAGCATGTCAGCTAATTAGTTTATTGTGTGAAAATAATGACTCCAGGACTGTTTGTTTATGACACGTGGCGGCGATATCTGTAATGTCCATGGAAGATTGACAGAAATATACCGACTGTAAGTGGGATGGTAATTAGCGAATTCGGTATCGATTGATATTAGGTATATTAATTAGATTAAAATTATAATATAATTGAGGACAATTAAAGGATGACGATTTCACCTAATCGATTGCAGTTTGTCATGATTAGAGAAGTGTTTTGTCTGTGTATAAAATGGGAAGCATCTTCATTATGGTTATTACTTGCAAAATCAAAATGCCTAAACATGATCTATCTCCGGAGTCTGAACATTCCAGGTTAAAAAGTGGACAGAGTCAATATAAAGTGTTTAGTGTGCGCTATGCCGGCTGTGACTTGTAAATATATCACATTTTATGCAGATTAACTTTACTCAGGTTTACCCAGTATATCTGTTCAACAATTTGTTTAATTAATAGGTGTATCAAGGGATTATTATGTGCTTTAGGTCATACTACACCAATTCATTTTCCATAGGCCTACCTTATAGCTCTAAGCTCTGTACTGAGTTCCCTAATATAGGAAGCTATATTTTTTATTACTTGTTTTGGAAGACCTATCTTAGTTTTATCAACAAAACATACAGAAGCCATATGTTGAGTATGTTTTTGAAAAAAGCTGTTTGGGTCGGATGGTGCTGACCCACCTACTTGCATGTAGAAACATGAGGAAAATGTAAAATATACTTCTTTCTTTGATTATGCAACACATTATGAATACATTGCACAAAATTAATGTATGATTTAACCTCTAAAAGTACTCTTCAAAATTCAAAAGTTGAATTTTAATTTTTTAGCAAGATTTTTTGGTTTGTTCAATTTTAATTCTTTTGCACTGCCGTTTCTGAAAAATTGTGGCCAATATTTGGTGGGTTCTGTGGGTTAAAAAAACTTGTTTTTTTTTTTTTTTTTTGCTAAACAACACTTCCAAACTCTTACTTTTTCATACTGTTATGTTTTGCATATATTTATAGAAGAAACATGAAATGTACCTTTTTCACCTTTATCCGTGAAAACAAACTTAAAGTTATAGAACAGTTCAATAACGTTAAATGTCCGCTTCTAGAAGAAAAGTTCAAGAACACAACAATTCAAGAACAACAATAGTTCAAGAACCTCTGTTCTAGAACAGTTCAAGAACGTTAAATGGCCGCTTTTAGAATAACAGTTTAAGAACCTCTGTTCAAGAACAACAACAGTTCAAGAACCTTAGTTCAAGAACTATTGTTTTTCTTGAACACAGGTTCTTGAACTAACGTTATAAGACAGGGTGCTGTTATAACAGACATGTATATGGCAAAGTGCAGTTATAATAACATAAGTTTATAGGACAATGTGCTGTTATAACATAAAGTTATAGGGCACGGTGCTGTTATAACAGACATGTATAGGACAAAGTGCTTTTATAGCATATGGTTATTGGGCAGGGTGCTGTTATAACATACATGTTTACAGCAAAGTGCTGTTACAACATAAAGTTATAGGGCAGGGTGCTGTTATAACAGACATGTATAGGGCAGAGTGCTGTTATAACAGACATGTATAGGGCAGAGTGCTGTTATAACAGAAATTTGTGCTGTTATAACAAAAAGTTATACAACAGATTGCTGTTATAACAGACATGTATAGGGCAGGGTGCTGTTATAACAGACATGTATAGGACAGAGTGCTGTTATAACAGACATGTTTAGGGCATGGTGCTGTTATAACAGACATGTATAGGGCAGAGTGCCACTATAACAGACATGTATAGGGCATAGCACTGTTATAACAGACATGTATAGGACAAGGTGCTGTTATAACAGAGATGTGTAGGGCAGACTTCTGTTATAACAGACATGTATAGGTCAGGGTGCTGTTATAACAGACATGTATAGGGCAAAGTGCTGTTATAATACTAGTAACATAAGTTTGTAGGGTATAGTGCTGTTATTACAAACATTTATATGGCAAAGTGCTGTTATAACATAAAGTTATAGGGCAGGGTGTTGTTATAACAGACATGTATAGGGTAAAGTTCTGTTACAATAACACTACGGTTATAGGATAGTGCTGTTATTAGACATGTATATGGCAAAGTGCTGTTATAACATAAAGTTATAGGGCAGGGTGCTGTTATAGCATACATGTATAGGACAAAGTGCTGTTATACCATAAAGTTATAGTGTGAATGAATGAATGAATGGTGTTTTACGGCACGTCGACACATAAATAGGTCATATTGTGCGCAAAAACTGATTGAATGATGATGAAATGAAGGATTATTTAAAAATTAATGCAAACATTTAAAGATAAAAATATTAAAATATAAGGGATGATATGGTAGTAATACAAAGTATATATGTACATCAACAAATGCCCGAAAACGGGTATATAAAAAAGTAATTATATACAAGAACATATTATAATGATTTATATAGTCTGACTTCCTTCAGGAAATCTAAAACTAGACTAAAATCTATAGTATTAAATAACTCAGTCATAGTATTAACATTGTAGTACCTTTGACGCATAGGATCAAAGTCTACACATTCCAACAATATGTGTTTGACCGTTAACGGTGCAAAGCAGGGTATACATTCTGGCAATGGCTCACCTTGTAATAAATATGAATGAGTATAACGTGTATGCCCTATTCTGCACCGGGCTTGGACAACTTCCTCTCGACGAATGTGTCTACTAGAAGAACGCCACTCTCCGAGCAACGGTTTAATTGAATGGAGTTTGTTGTTAACTGACAAATCCCCAGCGGTTTGCCAAGAGTTACGAATATATGTGTTAATACAACTTTTAAAATCAGTATAAGGTAACTTGGTATTAGATATATGTAAATCTAATGCTGCCTTGGCAGCACTATCAGCTCTATCATTACCACGTATTCCTACATGGCTTGGAAGCCAGCAGAAAATAATAACATTATCAACTATAAGAGAATTGTACTTTTCTAAAAGTTGAAGCACAACTGGGTTATCATGTTTCATATTACCCAGTGCTTGAAGAGATGAAAGGGAATCAGAAAAGATTACAAAATGGTCATCATCAGATTCCTGAATATAATTTAAGGCAAGTTCAATTGCCTTAAGTTCAGCTGAAAAGATAGAGGCCTTGTCAGGCAGGCGGCTCTTTATGCTGTGTTTGTGAACAACAGCTGCTGCAGCTACCTTATCTCCATCTTTAGAACCATCTGTGTATATATGTTGAAAGTTACTGTATTTCGATTTAATTTCATTAAATTTGCTTTGAAAGACAGTAGGGTCTGTACTGGATTTGTTACTATTACAAAGGTCGAAAATAATTGTTGGTGTTTCCAAAGTCCACGGTGGAATTTGTGGTACTTTGTACTTGGCAATCAAATTTAGTTCGATTTCAGTGTCTCTTAATTTTGGTTTAATACGAAGACCAAATGGTCGGATGGCCTTCGGTTTTCGATCAAAAAGAGGTTCACAACTAGGATTAAAGACATTATCGAAAGTTGGGTTTCAAGGGTTAGATTTTAATTTAATGGCATATTGAAGGGCTAACTTGTCCCGTCTATGAGACAGTGATGGTTCATTAGCTTCAACATATAGACTTTCGGCTGGTGATGTATGAAAGGCACCTAAGGCGAGTCGTAATCCTTGGTTATGTAAAGGGTCGAGCATCTGCAAGTATGACTTGCGAGTCGATCCATATACTATTGAGCCGTAGTCCAGCTTGGATCTGATAAGAGATCTATAAAGTTGTAAAAGGACTTTACGATCTGCTCCCCAGTTAGTGTTTGCAACAACTTTAAGTAAATTAAGAGCTTTAAGGCATTTGGCCTTCAAGTATTTATGGTGTGGTATAAACGTTAATTTACGGTCGAAAATAAGACCAAGGAATTTTGCCTCATCTACTACTGGTATTGGTGACCCATCCAGTGTTAGATGAGGGTCTTCATGATGTTTACGTAACTGACAAAAGTGCATACAATTAGTTTTAGATTTAGAAAATTTAAAACCATTTTCATCCGACCAGGTCTGAAGTTTATTCAGACATTGTTGCAGTTGTCTCTCGATAGTATTCATTTTTTTTGCACGATAACATATAACAAAGTCGTCAACGTATAGCGAACAATCCACACCTGGATTGATGCATTTTACTATACTGTTAATCTTTATATTAAAAAGTGTGACAGAGAGTATACTGCCCTGTGGAACACCCATCTCCTGTTCATGAATATCAGAGAGGGTTGAACCCATTCGGACACGAAATTGTCTATCATCTAAGAATTTCTCAATAAAAATGGGTAATCGGCCTCTAAGACCAAGGTCATGAAGATCATTCATAATACCGTACTTCCATGCAGTATCATAAGCTTTCTCCAAGTCAAAAAATACAGCGACTAGTTGTTCTTTTTTTATGAAAGCTTCCCTAATAAATGATTCAAATCGAATGAGATTGTCTGTTGTGCCTCGTTGGCCCCCGGAATCCACTTTGATACTTTGTTATCAGCTTGTTGGACTCCAGGTACCAAACGAGTCTCTCATTAATCATTCGTTCCATGGTTTTACATATACAACTCGTTAAAGCAATAGGGCGATAATTTATTGAAGTGCTGTTATAACATGTATAGGGCAGAGTGCTGTTATAAAATAAAGTTATAGGGCAGAGTGCTGTAATAACAGACATGTAAAGGACAAAGTGCTGTTATAACATAATGTTATAGGACAGAGTGCTGTTATAACAGACATTATGTGCTGTTATAACATAAAGTTATAGGGCAGTGTTGTTATTACAGACAATTTTAGGGCAAAGTACTGTTATACTTACATAATGTTATAAGGTGGAATGCTGTTATTACAGACATTAAAAGGGCAAAGTGCAGTTATAACATAAAGTTATAGGGCAGGGTGCTGTTATAGCATACATGTATAGGACAAAGTGCTGTTATAACATGAAGTTATAGTGTGAAATGCAGTTATAACATGTATAGGGCAGAGTGCTGTTATAACATAAAGTTATAGGGCAGAGTGCTGTAATAACAGACATGTAAAGGACAAAGTGCTGTTATAACATAATGTTATAGGACAGAGTGCTGTTATAACAGACATTATGTGCTGTTATAAAATAAAGTTATAAGGCAGTGTTGTTATTACAGACATTTTTAGGGCAAAGTACTGTTATACTTACATAATGTTATAAGGTGGAATGCTGTTATTACAGACATTAAAAGGGCAAAGTGCAGTTATAACATACAGTTATAGGGCAGGGTGCTGTTATTGTGACAGACATTTAAAGGGCAAAGTGCTGTTATAACATAAAGTTATAGGACAGAGTGCTGTTATTACAGACATGTATAGGGCAAATTGATGTTATAACAAAAAGTTATAGGACAGAGTGATGTTATAACATAAAGTAAGTTATAGGGTAGAGTGCTGTTATAACATACATCTTTAGGGCAAAGTACTGTTATAATAACATAAGTTATAGCGTGGGGTGCTGTTATAACATACAATTATACAGCAGAGTGCTGTTATAACAGACATTTATAGGACAAGGTGCTGTTTTAACAAAGTTATAGGGTAGAGCTCTGTTATAACAGACATTTATGTAGTGGAAAATATGTAATCTATAGATCTATTAATATGTAGGATTGTTTTTATAACTGAAATTTATAAATGGATTGCTGTTATAACATACAGATAACAGTTACAGAGTGGAAAATATGTAAACTAAAATAACAAACCTTAGATTGCTGCAATGATACGAAGTGAATTAAGAAATAGACACTTTAATATATACTCGGTAAAAAAAGTTTTGGACCAGGGTATATAAAGTCATATAAAAATAAAACTAGTGGACAAAATTTAAGTATCTTTTTTTAGTAACCAAGGTCTAACCTACCCTGTTAATTTGGTACCAGAAACATTAAATTCCAAACAAGATTTGATTTTAAAAAAATATCGCGAACACACAAAGGGTCTGTAAAAAATGTTGCAAAGTCCATAAAAAGTAACAGTTACGGACACATTCGAGTAACCAATAAAAACATTATTATTTTTTCGAAAACTTTCATTGTAAACGAAAATTATTGTTGATTGTTGATCTATTGTGAATTATCAATTGAGATAATAAGGGTTATGGTCGAATGTCATGGTTCAGCGATCATTGTATGGGTTCGAACACTGCCATGGTCCAAAACTTTTTTTACAGAGTATATGTATGAGGAAATAGCCACTATATTTTCAATCAATGAGGGAACCTATTCTTTAGATCATATTCGCGCCAGTAATCCATCTACTAATTTCTGGCCACTGATGACCAATTTGTCAAACAACAGTCTACTTAGCCTATCCATTACTGGAGACATTGCCATTGATTTATGGCAGGTCTTAGATCCAATGCTCAATCGGATTTTATTACCACTCTAGCAAAGAAGATCATATTTTTTAAATATATTCGATACCTTGTAGAAAGTGGAGATTTGTTGGTGTGGTGTTTTACGTCGTTTTCAACACATGTATGGTTATATATGACGGCTCCAAACGCCTCTAGTTACTTTCAAGATCTAATGCCCTAGTTACTTTCAAGCGTCTCTAGTTACTTTCAAGCGTCTAACGCCCTAGTTACTTTCAAGCCTCCACACACCTCTAGTTCCTTTCAAGCATCTAATACCCTAATTACTTTCAAGCATCTAATGCCCTAGTTACTTTCAAGCCTCCAACGCCTCTAGTTACTTTCAAGCGTCTAATGCCCTAGGTACTGTCAAGCCTCCAAACGCCTCTAGTTACTTTCAAGCCTCCAACGCCTCTAGTTACTTTCAAGCGTCTAATGCCCTAGGTACTGTCAAGCCTCCAAACGCCTCTAGTTACTTTCAAGCATCTAATGCCCTAGTTACTTTCAAGCCTTCAAATGCCTTGTTACTGTCAAGCCTCCAAACGCCTCTAGTTACTTTCAAGCATCTAATGCCCTAGTTACTTTCAAGCCTTCAAATGCCTTGTTACTGTCAAGCCTCCAATGCCTGTAGTTACTTTCAAGCCTCCAAACGCCTCTAATTACTTTCAAGCCTCTAAACACCTCTAGTTACTTTCAAGCATCTAATGCCCTAGTTACTTTCAAGCCTTCAAATGCCTTGTTACTGTCAAGCCTCCAATGCCTGTAGTTACTGTCAAGCCGCTAACGCCTCTAGTTACTTTCAAGCCTCCAAACGCCTCTAGTTACTTTCAAGCGTCTAATGCCCTAGTTACTTTCAAGCGTCTAATGCCCTAGTTACTTTCAAGCCTCCAAACGCCTCTAGTTACTTTCAAGCGTCTAATGGCCTAGTTACTTTCACGCCTCCAAACGCCTCTAGTTACTTTCAAGCCTCCAACCACCTCTAGTTACTTCCAAGCAACATTCAAATAAATGTGTAACTGGCCTGAGTGACACTGTTAGTGCAGACCCCAGACATCCATAAAAGACGTAAACCTCATTTAAACATTATTCCCGCAGTCTTTGGTATCTGTACTGCATCAACCGGCAATAGAATATTTTGTGTACGATTTTGTTTAAGAAATGTCCAACCATTTCTACCACTTATTGTTCCTATTAGTCTGGTAGAAGGTTTAAATTTCATAGTAGATGTTTAAAGCAGTAATTTGTTAGCCCGTTTAGTAGTATTTTTTTAGGCTTTATTTGATAAGTCAACACATTTTCCTCGAATCATTTTCCAGATGTGTCTGGTCCTGGATTAACCCACTTATTTTATTTACTACATTTTGAAACAAGAGGCCCTGAAAGGGCCTATACAGCTATACTTGTTTAAGAATGTATGGTGTGTTTGTAAGGGGTTTTAATGATTTTTATCTTACTGATTAAACATATTATGACAAATATGATGAGAAAGGATTAAAAATGAAAGACCTTGAAGTGTTAATAAAGCAAAACATAGCACTTTTCAATCAATCAAGTGCCACAAGTCTGGTGTTCCCGCTCAAATTTGGCTGGTTACTGAGCTCGTTCAAGCTGTCTTCGATATAAACACCGTAACAAAGTGTGGTGAAGATTGGAAGAACATTAAAGGAGGTAGTTTTAACAAAGCAAATTTAGGCATTTTTTAATCAACTGTTTCCTGTCTGACAAGGCTAGATTTTTAATTTGCCCCTACTTTCTTCTGATCATCAAATCAAGGTTGCTTAGTAAAACTAGAAGATCACGGCCTGCAGGTCAAGTCCTATGGTGAAGTTGTCCGGATGTCATTAACAGTAGGGGATGCATGTAGTAGCGAAGACGTGACCTATATTTCATCGAAAGTAGGTCTCTGCAACCGAAATTCTGCAAATGATGTTAGATGCACAGTGATAAGGAACATTCTGGAAAAGTTTGGCGAAAATCCTACACAAAAGAAGCAAGATACGAATATCGGAGATTCGTGGAGACCGGACATGATCTATGTATTGTCCAAAGTAGGTCCTAGTGACCCAGAATTGTGCACATTATCAGGGGTGTAAAATTATTTTAGAAGTCACTCGCCCTGTAGGACTAGTAGATGGAAAAAAACTACTCGCCCTTAACAACTTTCCACTTGCCCTTTTACGACGTGTTACATTGAATTCAAAACTATATGTTCATTTCATGAATGTTACTTCTTTTATTCGTTATTTTTGTTCCTTCTGTTGGAACTTTCTTTTATTAGCCAGTAAAACTGCATGCGCCTTATAATCAGATTCTCGTTTCTCGTCATCCCGCTCTCCAATTTTTGAAGAAAAATACCCGATATAAAATCAGTATGTTTTTACTATATCGCGCAAATACACCGGGCGTGACATACAACTGCTTACCAGTTACCTTCATTGTGGCATATGTATATCGACTTTTACGCGAAGAAACACAATGAAACTCAGTCACCATAATTGCTTAGCAACGGACTAGCACTTTCTAATCTCACTTTCGGTTAATTTCAATCTTATTTCAGTCGTTTTTTTTACTCAAAAAGTTTTAAACATGTGTTTATTTTTATTTTTCTGTAAAACCTCACTCGCCCTGTCAGACTAGTACATCTGAATTCTTCCTTGCCCGGACGGCAGTACCACTCGCCATGGCGAGCGGTCGAGTGGAATTTTACACCCCTCAGATTATGTGACATGCATTTAAGGAATTTAAGGAATATCTGGTGGAGATTGGTGAAAATGCTGCAACAAAGGAGCCAGATACACATGTCGTAGTGGAGACCGGTTGTGACCTATATTTTGTCAAAAGTATGTCACAACATTCTGCATATGTTTTTAGATGCATAAGCTTAATTATAAGGAACTGAGTATCAACCATCTGGCCAAGTTTGGTAAAGATCAGATGAGGACTGAAGGTGCTAAAGCATTTATGAACCAAAATGTAGCATTTATAATAACTCAAGGGCCAAAACTTTGCTCTTTTTAATCCTAAATATAATGTCTTATTTTCGAACACGTCCAAGCTTTTAATATTTACATCCTGCTAAACAATCAAGGGCCATAACTCTGGTGTCACTAATCCGAGCTAGATGGTGTTTAAATTTGTGTACTTTCATTGGTATTTAAAGACCCTGACAAAGTTTGATGAAGATCAAATATAAAATGAAGGTGCTAGAGTGTTAATAATGCAGAATATGGCATTTTTCAGTAAAACTCTGGTGTTAATAATCTGATCTAGCTAGTTTTCAAACTTGCTCAAACTTTCATTGGTATATAAAGACCCTGATTAGTTTAGTAAAGATCAAATGCAAAATAAAAGTGCCAGAGTCTTAACCCGCAACATATATATGGACTGTTCTTTCTTTGAATTAAGACCATTCCATTTATGTGACAAAGGGGTGTTTTGAGGAAAGAGCAGCGAGTTGCATGCAGGCAGATCTGGGTTTACAATGATTAACTCGCAGTCTCGCAGGCTGATCAGGGTTTACAATGAACGCAAAGGCTATTATATTCGTGCTTAGCGGGTTAAGTTTTATTTACAACAAGAACTTAATGGACGGATTAACAGGTGAGGAATTGAACTGAATTGGGGTTTTAAGGTGCACCAACACATAAAAAGGTTATATGGCGCCTAACAGGCATGAACATGCCAGGCTCATCTTCCATGTACATCGAGATAAAATATGGAAAAAGGGCCTAGAACCTTCTCACCCTGAACTGCAGAGTTGCTGCAAATTCTATCGTAGAAACTCCATTTACGCTGGAGCCACGTTATTGTTTTTCTGCCACTGCTCTTTTAATGCGAGCGAGATAGCACCTGAAACAATGCAGGGATCATGATGAAGACCTTTAATGAACATGAACAAAAAATGATAAAATGAACATGAATTTGGGGGGATTCTACTCCTCTGCCTACCCCTCCAAAGGGATCTGCAGTGGCCCTATTCTTTGCCCTGTGACCAAACGGGGGCTCTCGGGAACCACACGGGGCTTACAGGTGAGGACGACGACTGACGGAAAATGTGCCATCCGGTAAGCCTTCTTTCAGTACAGATGAAAATCAATGGCCATATACAAACATTATTAACCCTTAACCTGCTAAGCACGACTACAGACCCAGTTGCATTCAATTACTCCAAATAAATGCAGAACAAACACAGAACGAATGCTGAACGAATGGAAAATGAAAGCAGAATGAATGCAGAATGAACGTTGTACGATCTATATTTTACCTAGATAATGTCGCCTGTCAACGCTTTGTCAGTATAACAAGTTTTTTATAGTAAGTTTTCGTGAAGAAAAATATGAGTATTTAACCCATATAATGACCTTCAGTATGACCTTGACCTTTATAATTTAGTATATGCCATTGTCGATGTTGTCATGACAAGTATAATTATTATATTGAAAGATTGATGAAGAAATACCAAGAAATGAGAAAATTATAGCCAAAGTCAAGTTTTCTTGAAGAAAAAAATGAGTATTTAACACACATAATGACCTTCAGTGTGACCTTGACCTTTATGTTTTAGTATGGTCATGTTGATGTTGTCATGATGAGTATATATTGAAAGTTTGATGAAGAAATATCAAGAAATGAGAAAATTATAGCCAACGATAAGTTTCCGTAAAGGAAAAAATGAGTATTTAACCCATATAATGACCTTCAGTGTGACCTTGACCTTTATATTTTAGTATGGTCATTTTGATGTTGTCATGATGAGTATATATTGAAAGTTTGATGAAGAAATATCAAGAAATGAGAAAGTTATAACCAACGTTAAGTTTTTGTGACGGTCTGTCGGACGGACGACAAAGTGATCCCTATGCATCGCATTTTTATTCGAAAAGGCGACACAAAAATGGATTTGGGTTCGTTTGCTTCGTTTTCAGTATTTATAGTTTTAATAAAGATGAATGCATTTTCTAAAAACGCTAAAAACGAACGGAATAAACGCAAATGATGAATGCATTTTCTAAAACACTGAAAACAAACAGAAAGAACGAAATGAACGCAAATGCATTTCGCTATTTCGGATAACTTCTAGTATTATCCTTTTAAGCTGATATTTAAAATCTCGATTTAAACAAAGAGTGTACTTTGGTATTATAATATAAAGAATTACACTGTGTAAATGGTGTTTTAGAACTTCTGAAGAATGATTACACATTTACTTTAATTTATACCGATTCAACATGGGAAATATTTTATGTATTGTGTAGCACAAACTTTAAATTATTTCAATATAAAACTAAAATATTGTTGATAAAAAAAAAAGCCGGTATATCACTATTGTGTTATGTATGTTACATTTTTGATGAGAATAATCATCATGTGGACCACCAAATAATGTCAACAAAAAGACCCATTCTTCAATATGATCACATAAACATAAGTCGCCGACTCGTGATAAAAATCGCATAGCTAGATATCATGCGTAATTTAATCTTGAGAGATGTTGCGATTGGTAAACGCTGAACAAACGAACGCAAATGCATTTTCTCCGTTTGTGAATTTAAACGCAGCACATTCTGTTGCGTTCATTCGTACATTTAAATGAAGGCAGAGTTTCATTTATAAACGCTGAATGCATCAAAGAAATGAACGCGAACAGAATGCAATTTTGGGGTACTTGAACGCAACTGGGTCTGTATAATAGCCTTTGCGTCCATTGTAAGTAACTCGCAGGCAGATCAGGGTTTACAATATCTGACTGCTGATCAGTCATTTTCTCCAAAACACCCCTCTGTCACAAAAATGGAATGGTCTTAATTCAAAGAAAGAACAGTCCATTATATATATGTAGGGGGTTAGGGGTTAATAAAGTCTTATACTGTTTTAAGACATGCAGGATCATTTTACTTTGTGTAGAAATTGAATAATTCATACAGTCATGTGATACTTTGGAAGCCACAGTCTGGGAGATTTAAGAATTTGTTAAGGGAGATTTGTCCAAAATTTCATACCCCAATGAAAACCAAAAGAGTGCATTTCATTCCTTAAAGACATTTTCTGTAGTTTTTTCTGCATAACAGATTTTCTTTAAACTTTTTGTACAGTAAGTCTGTTATATATATAGACAGAAAAGGCAAAAATAATGGTAGGTCACCATGATTGTTAAAATTTTAAAAAATAATTTGTAATGCCACCGTCATGTCATTCTGTCCAAAAAGTTGAACAAGTCCATGAAATAGCTAAATAAGACATTTTTGAAGTCTAATCATTTATTCAATGGTCACAATTCTTCTAAAATTGTAAAAGTAAAGAACATTTAATTACAATAACATTTATCGCTCATCTTTATGTAGAGGGCTGGCGTGGCGCAGTCGGTAGCGCGGCGGATTTGTAACCGGAGGCCCTGGGTTCAATCCTTCATGGTGCCACTGTGTTCCGTCGATGTGTTCTTGGGCAAGACACTTTTCCTTAGCCTCGTCCATCGGATGGGGACATAAACGGGGCGGTCCCGTGTATCGGTCTATCCTCCGAGCACGTTAAAGAACCATAGGAATCTATTCGATAATAAGAGTAGGGCAGGTTCCCAGATTCCTATGTATCCTTCCCCTCTCTCTGGGGCGGCTCTAAATAACCTGTACTGTGTTGATGAGCCGTTAAACAACATTCAATTCAATTCATCTTTATGTAAAACCTATATTGTTTTACAAAATCTGTTGAGACCATTACCACAATTTATGCACAAATTAGCCCATAATGATATAATTTCCTTTTTTTTTTGTATATTCCCAATAATAGAATTTGTTTAAACTTTCTAAGCACATAGTTAAACATAAATAAAAACAAAATGTGCAATAAAAATGATAGGTCCCATGCTTGTTTAGAATTTATTTTTGAAACCCTACCCCTATGCTAAAAGGCCAAGTTTTGTATGAAATTATATAGAAATGGTATATTTTCCTTTTTTGTTATGTTCCTAATAACAGAATTTGTTCAAACTTCCTAGGCACTTATTTGAACATATATTTAGACAATATATGCAATTAAATTTATAGGTCACCATGCATATTGAGATTTAATATTAGTTTTTGAAACCGTACATGATTATGCTTAAATTTTTTAATTTTGTTGGAATATTTACAAAATGCTATATTTTTCCTATTTTATGTATCTAATAATAGGTCTTTATTTAAATAAAGACAATAAAAAAATATATAAAAAAAAAAAAAAAAAAAGCAAAAAATGCCAAAAAAAGGAATTCCAACAAAAAAAATCCAAAAAAAAAAAAAGGTAAAAAAATACAACTAGACATCAAAAGCAACATTCCTGTAAATTTGTAGGAAAATCCATCCACTAGTTTTAGAAGAGAAGTCGCTCAAAGAAGCTGCGCATGGAAAACTACCGAAAATGCCTTTAAATCTTAATTAAAAATGATTTTACCTCAATTTGAAAATTAAAGATTGTACTCACCATTAATTTTGACGTTGACGCCGCTGTCTTCGACGACGTCGTCGATTAAACAAAAAAACATAAACAATTACCATTTTCTATAGCATCAGCTATTTATATTAAGAAAACACATTCCCTATGATATAATAATTAGGTAAAACACGGAAGTGACGAGAAATTTGATAAGTAATTAATTGATTACCGGCCGTTGTCATAAATTGTTACTTCATGAATTTGTTGTCTAAATGTCCAAAGGGACATTTTCGTGTATCGCGGCTCAGAAATATTAAAAATACAAAGAGCCATAACTCAGTGGGAAATTATCGAATCAGAACGTCATGACAGTATGCACATGTCCACTTGATATTGATGCTTCATAGCAATGTTTGGCGAAATTCTATGAAGGAGTTAGAGAGAAATAGCCCGACAAGAATTTTGTATTATATATATGTCCACTCTATATTGATACTTCCTAGCAAGTTTCGCGAAATTCTAAGGAGTGATTGAGAAATAGCCCGGACAATAACTGAGCCTACGGACGGACGGACAACGGACGGACAAAAGAAAACTGTTTCTGTTAACAGAGATGACCTGAGCAAGGTTCTTCTGTTTCATAAAGTTGGTTCACATTTTGTTTTTTACTGAAATCTGTCAACTGTACCATGCCTAACTGTACCACGAGGCATGGTACATCAGAATACAAGACCTATATTACAATCAATAACCCACTTTTCATCTACGCACATTCGGTCATTCCCCCATAACATAATTATTGAGAGCACACTTACAACAATAATGTTGCAGAAATTATTCTGCTTAAATACTCCTACCGACACACTACTGTGCTGTACAAGATTCACTGTCAATGGATGATATATTGAGAACACCAGAATTCACTAGGTGTACATTTCACCTTAGATGTGACTCCAGTGTATTTGGTGAATGAATGAATGAATGGTGTTTTACGGCACGTCGACACATAAATAGGTCATATTGTGCGCAAAAAACGATGAAAGATGAAGAAATAAAGTAGTAATTATAAATCAATGTAAAAATACAAAGACAAAACTATTAAAAACAAGGGATGATATGGTAGCAATATAAACTTGGTGAAGTGTAGACTAATCTGTGATTAGAAATATCAACCATTAATCGATTTTTAATTGCAGCCAAAAAATGAAGCACATTTTTAATAAGCATTTTGAAAGATGTTTTTTTTTGTTTTTTTAATCAAATCTGTCAACTGTGTTTGTTACGTAACCATCACCTACAGTCAATAATAAACATATTCAGCCATTCAGTTAATACATCATTATTCAGAGCACATTTATAACAATATAACTTGCATAAATTCTTCTGCGTAAATACTTCTACAGACACAATCACTGTACTGTACAATATGAATGATGTCTTTTTGTAAATCAAAAGTAGATGCGCTGACAATGGATGATAGATAATCCCAGAATTCAAGGATGCGTAGATGTAATTTCCCACGAGGCGTGGTACGCAATATTTGAATGAAAGCCTTGAAAAGAGTATCCGAGTTACATACATCGCCTTGGTGTAAACATAATATAATGTAATGCCCTCGTGGGGATTTGCCATATTAAATGAATTCGTCTTCGACTTTTGGAATATGTATCACTGTACAGAAGCGATAATGCAATCTGAAAACTGAATTGCCAAACATCCATAAAGATAACTTGATATGAGATTTCGGCAGGTAAAATTAGGTCAAGGTCATATTATTATGTTTGAATATACATGGTTCATACAGACTTTTCAAACCTAAATTTAGGGCCTTTTTAGGGCCTTTTTAGGGACATTTTTGCTAAATTTAGGGCCTCAATATTTATAGCATAATTATGCGTTTGACTAAAATTCCTGCTTACTGCTACAGTAAAACCCCTCTAAAGTGACCCCTACAAGAAGATAGGTGGCAGCTTAATGCAGCATAATAGTATTGTAGAAAGCTCCTCTAATAGCTTTCTGCAAACTATAGTGCTGCATTAAGCAGTCACCTGTAACAAGTAACTTGTAATATCATGCACAATTAACGACTTAAGGTACTCTGCTATCCCAAAGACAGTGAAATATGCTGTCTTTCTTTCTCCACATTGGAATTTGTCCGCGATATGGCTGTCTGGGAACATAGTTTTAAAAAGCTTGCCTACTGTCTCATTCGATTTGTAGGAATTATGGTTAACGACAGTTTGCAATGTCCACAAAATTTCTGCCTTCAAAACATCGGTTTTCGCTACATATGTTTGCATGTGTCCACTTGTCGAAGAACTCGCGATCGGCACACTCGCACCATCAGCAGTGGTAGTCGAACGAGGAGGTGGGGGAGGAATAGTAAATGTTCCCATGCCTCTTTGCGTGGAATCTAATCGCTGGTTGACTTTGTGCTTTTCACCTTTTTCATGCGAGCGCAAAGCACCTTCTCCCATCTTGCCAAGATCAATCAACTTTTTACAAACTTTACAATACGCCTTGAACTTATCTTCCGCTTTCATTGCCCAGCCATACGTTGTACACCACTTTTGGTTGAATACGCATTAATTTTGCCCATGACGAATTGATAACAGCTACACGTGATAAACAGAGCGTAAAGAAAATACCGTCTCCATAGGTAAACTAAACCGCATAATAACGCTCCATTCGGTTGCCTTCGGACGTTTTCCTTAACATAGCTTACTCTAAAAATAGAACGGATAAACCAAAGCCGCATCTATTGATTAATGAACCGCATTCGTTTCAAAATGGAAATATACGGAAACTACCGAAGATACATTACGCAACAATACGGGAAATTCCTGCCGAGTACAAAACATCGAGAATTTCGATACAGCCAGCCCAAATAATGTGCGAAATGAAATTTAGGGCCACCAAAACTAATTTTTAGGGCCGTATAGAGTAAATTTAGGGACTTTTTAGGGCCTGACATGCAATTTAGGGCCTTCTCAGAGGTGTAACTGATTCTAGTTATTTGGTTGAGGTATTCACTATAGTGAAGACCATAGAGATTATTAATGTCAATCATTTTTAGACTTTTAATTGCAGCAAGAATAAGCATGTTTTAAGAATTTCTATCCTTCAGCTTCGCCTCAGTCGACATTACCTTCCTCAGGTTGATAATATCTGCTATCACCCTTACTGGGATGCAATATTTATATAATGACAGCAATATGTTACTACAATAAGTAGGTCAATGTGGTGGGGGAGTGGGGACAGGCCAGGCCGTGCAGACAGGAGGTGGGCCAGAGTATGCACATTTTTTTAAGAATTTCAATTATTTACTTTATATTTCAGTCAGCGTCCACTGTAGTTGGTCAATGAAATCTGGCCTTGAATTCACCAACCATTCTCCAAACTATTCTTAGACTTGAGCCCAAGTACTCAAATTTCGTTCAAAATATTCCCAAGACCTTCAAAGAATTAGCATGTGTCATATAGCAGCTTGTCATGAACATTAATTTTATCCTTTAAACTTTTAGAAATATTTGTGATTTTAATTTGCATACTTTAAGTCTAAGAATATTCTCAACGATTCGTTCTTCACAAATCATTTTACATATCAGCGTCTTTACGTCTGCAAAATAGACAAATTAAACTCAGTAAACATGTATACTCACCAAAAGTTGGTATACGCACCAAAAAAAAGTATCCCTTATTTTTTCTGGTATTCCCAAAGGCCGGTTTTTGAGGGCGTAGAACAGCTTGAACAGCACTTTAATTAAACAATGTTTGATGTTTTTAAGCACACTTCACTGAGTACTAAATATTCCTTTAAACAGTTTCAAATAATTTTGCCAAGCAATACTCTTTTATGGATGCTATGGAAACCTTAAAAGGAGGTAATTTGATGATTTTTGATAATCAAAAGCTTCTACCTAAGCAATCTGTGTTTTTGTGTGATTTTTATCGAAAGCAATGCAAATTGAGGTAATGTTTGTAGATTTTATGTGTTTTTACCAAAATTGCATGGTTTAAGAAAAAGGGGGATGACTCCCTTGTTTACAGAACTTTTCAAAACAAATATTTTGTTTGGACTATTGGTGGTGGTCGATCTAATTATTCTGTTTACATCATTTATTATTTCCTGTTTTGCTGTCTATATAATAAGGGAAAGAAAAGGGGGTACTTTTATTTTTGCTTGAAGTATATATCTTTGGGAATTGAAATTAGTTGCTGCCTGATTAGTCAAATTGAATTTATACTCTGTATGATCCCCAGGGCTGCTGAATTTTCCAGTAGTAGAGTTTTAGAAATATTTAAATAAAACATGGCAAAAAACATCCTAGATTTGCGTTTGTAGTTTACTTGTAATTGCACTACCCGGATATCAAATACCATTAAACACATCTGAAGTCAGGAGAATATACAGAATCATCATTATTATAATTATGGTGTTGTTAAGTCACGACCCATCATTATTTCTGTTTACTTCTGCCATACTTAGACACCTGAACGTCTGGCTCCACCAGACAAATTGGCAGGACATACATCTAGAGTGCTTATATATGACAGGTTTGCATTTAATTGACACAGTTCTTTACCCAGAGTGTGTTTCCTTGAAAAAACAAGAGGTCAATGACCTTGAAGCTCTACTGATTGATTTTGATTTCAGGAAGTAGTCGCTACAGACTTGTTTTATGAAAATCTATTTTTAGCCGTGGCGGCCATCTTGAATTTTCGGCCGACCTGAAATTTTCCTAGGATCAATTAGACATCAAGAGCAACATTCCTGTGAAGTTTCATGAAAATCCGTCAAGTAGTTTCAGAGGAATAGTCGCTACAAGTTTTCATTATATAACTCTATGTAAACAAAGTTGGCCGCTGACAGCCATGTTTAACATCGAATCAAATGATTTTTGACAAGGACTAACATCATGTCATGCTGATCATTTTAGAAAAAGTCCCATATCAATATCACTTATAGTTTTCAAGAAGTAGTCGCTACAAACTTGTATTTTGAAAATCTATTTTTAGCCATGGCAGCAATCTTGAATTTCCGGCCGAACTGAAATATTGCTAAGATCAATTAGACATCAAGAGCAACATTCCTGTGGAGTTTCATGAAAATCCGTCAAGTAGTTTCAAAGGAATAGTCGCTACAAGTTTTTACTATATAACTCTATGTAAACAAAGATGGCCGCTGGCAGCCATGTTTAACGTCGAATCAAAACCATTTTCGACAAGGACCAACATCATGTCATGCTGATCATTTTAGAAAAAGTCCCATATCAATATCACTTATAGTTTTCAAGAAGTAGTCGCTACAAACTTGTTTTTTAAAAACCTATTTTTAGATCTGGCGGCCATCTTGGATTTCACATCAACATGTATTTTTGCTAGGATCAACTAGACTTCATGGGCAACATTTCTTTAAAGTTTCATGAAAATCCATTAAGTAGTTTAAGAGAAGTAGTCGCTACAAAAAAAAGTTTACGGACAGACGGACGGACGGACGACGGACGCCGCACCAAGGCATAAGCTCTGCTGATCTCTGATCAGTCGAGCTAAAAACTGATCGCTTGTCAAGTACAGAGGACTGTCTAGATGATGTTGATTGTACTGTCAAGTACAGAGGACTGTCTAGTTGATGCTGATTGTACTGTCAAGTATAGAGGACTGTCTAGTTGATGCTGATTGTACTGTCAAGTACAGAGGACTGCGTAGTTGATGCTGATTGTACTGTCAAGTACAGAGGACTGTCCAGTTGGTGCTGATTGTACTGTCAAGTACAGAGGACTGTCTAGTCGGTGCTGATTGTACTGTCAAGTACGAAGGGCTGTCTAGTTGGTGCTGATTGTACTGTCAAGTACAGAGGACTGTCTAGTTGATGCTGATTGTACTGTCAAGTATAGAGGACTGTCTGGTTGATGCTGATTGTACTGTCAAGTACAGAGGACTGTCTGGTTGATGCTGATTGTACTGTCAAGTACAGAGGACTGTCTAGTTGATGCTGATTGTACTGTCAAGTACAGATCTGTCTAGTTGATGCTGATCGTACTGTCAAGTATAGAGGACTGTCTAGTTGATGCTGATTGTACTGTCAAGTACAGAGGACTGTCTAGTTGATGCTGATTGTACTGTCAAGTACAGAGGACTGTCCAGTTGGTGCTATTGTACTGTCAAGTACAGAGGACTGTCTAGTCGGTGCTGATTGTACTGTCAAGTACAGAGGGCTGTCTAGTTGGTGCTGATTGTACTGTCAAGTACAGAGGGCTGTCTAGTTTGTGCTGATTGTACTGTCAAGTACAGAGGACTGTCTAGTTGATGCTGATTGTACTGTCAAGTATAGAGGACTGTCTGGTTGATGCTGATTGTACTGTCAAGTACAGAGGACTGTCTGGTTGATGCTGATTGTACTGTCAAGTACAGAGGACTGTCTAGTTGATGCTGATTGTACTGTCAAGTACAGGTCTGTCTAGTTGATGCTGATTGTACTGTCAAGTACAGAGGACTGTCTGGTTGATGCTGATTGTACTGTCAAGTACAGAGGACTGTCTAGTTGATGCTGATTGTACTGTCAAGTACAGGTCTGTCTAGTTGATGCTGATTGTACTGTCAAGTACAGAGGACTGTCTAGTTGATGCTGATTGTACTGTCAAGTACAGAGGTCTGTCTAGTTGATGCTGATTGTACTGTCAAGTACAGAGGACTGTCTAGTTGATTCTGATTTTACTGTCAAGTACAGAGGACTGTCTAGTTGATGCTGATTGTACTGTCAAGTATAGAGGACTGTCTAGTTGATGCTGATTGTACTGTCAAGTACAGAGGTCTGTCTAGTTGATGCTGATTGTACTGTCAAGTTCAAAGGACTGTCTAGTTGATGCTGATTGTACTGTCAAGTACAGAGGACTTTCTAGTTGATGCTGATTGTACTATCAAGTATAGAGGACTGTCTAGTTGATGCTGATTGTACTGTCAAGTACAGAGGACTGTCTGGTTGATGCTGATTGTACTGTCAAGTACAGAGGACTGTCTAGTTGGTGCTGATTGTACTGTCAAGTAACTGCCTGGTTTACATGTCCATGACCTCTCAAATACACAGGACTGCCTGGGTTACATGTCCATGCCCTCTCAAATACACAGCTAAGACTGCCTGGGTAACATGTCCATGGCCTCTCAAATACACAATCAAGACTGCCTGGGTTACATGTCCATGGCCTCTCAAATACACAGGACTGCCTGCTGGGTTACATGTTCATGGCCTCTCAAATACACAGGACTGCCTGGGTTACATGTCCATGGCCTCTCAAATACACAGGACTGCCTGGGTTACATGTCTATGGCCTGCTGGGTTACATGTCCATGGCCTCTCAAATACACAGGACTGCCTGGGTTACATGTCCATGACCTCTCAAATACACAGGACTGCCTGGGTTACATGTCCATGGCCTCTCAAATACACAGTACTGCCTGGGTTACATGTCCATGGCCTCGCAAATACACAATTAAGACTGCCTGGGTTATATGTCCATGGCCTCTCAAATACACAGGACTGCCTGCTGGGTTACATGTTCATGGCCTCTCAAATACACAGGACTGCCTGGGTTACATGTCCATGGCCTCTCAAATACACAGGACTGCCTGGGTTACATGTCTATGGCCTGCTGGGTTACATGTCCATGGCCTCTCAAATACACAGGACTGCCTGGGTTACATGTCCATGACCTCTCAAATACACAGGACTGCCTGGGTTACATGTCCATGGCCTCTCAAATACACAGTACTGCCTGGGTTACATGTCCATGGCCTCGCAAATACACAATTAAGACTGCCTGGGTTATATGTCCATGGCCTCTCAAATACACAGGACTGCCTGCTGGGTTACATGTCCATGGCCTCTCAAATACACAGGACTGCCTGGGTTACATGTCCATGGCCTCTCAAATACACAGGACTGCCTGGGTTACATGTCCATGGCCTGCTGGGTTACATGTCCATGGCCTCTCAAATACACAGGACTGCCTGGGTTACATGTCCATGACCTCTCAAATACACAGGACTGCCTGGGTTACATGTCCATGGCCTCTCAAATACACAGGACTGCCTGGGTTACATGTCCATGGCCTCTCAAATACACAGCTAGGAAGCCTGGGTTATATGTCCATGGCCTCTCAAATAGACAGGACTGCCTGGGTTACATGTCCATGGCCTCTCAAATACACAGGACTGCCTGGGTTACATGTCCATGGCCTCTCAAATACACAGGACTGCCTGGGTTACATGTCTATGGCCTCTCAAATACACAGGACTGCCTGGGTTACATGTTCACGGCCTCTCAAATACACAGGGACTGCCTGGGTTACATGTCCATGGAATTTCAAATACACAGCTAGGAAAGCCTGGGTTTACATGTCCATGGCCTCTCAAATACACAGGACTGCCTGGGTTACATGTCCATGACCTCTCAAATACACAGAACTGCCAGGGTTACACGTCCATGGCCTCTCAAATACACAGCACTGTCTAGGTTACATGTCCGTGGCCTCTCAAATACTCAGGACTGCCAGGGTTACATGTTCACGGCCTCTCAAAGAATGTTCAAGTCGGGGTGGGGTGGGGGGAGTGGGGGTGAGAGGCGGGAGTGGGTTTGTGGGGAGGGGGGGGGGGGGGGGGGGGGGGGGGGGGGGGTGAGTATATGTGTAAGAATTCACAAAAACAACAAAGAAATATGTAAAAAAAAAGAAAAAAGTTTCAAGTGGGGGCTGTGTGGGGTGGGGGTGGGGAAGTGGGGTGGGGGGGTCGGGGGGGGTGAAAGGTGGGGGGGGGGGGGGGGGGGGGGTGAAAGGTGGGGGGGGGGAAGGTGGGGGGCAACATATATGTGTAAGAATTGACAAAAGCAACACAGAAATATGTAAAAAAAATAGTTTCAAGTGGGGGGGGGGGGGGGGGGGGGGGCAGAGGTGGGAGTGGTTTGGGGTGGGGGCAACATATATGTGTAAAAATTGACTAAAACAATAAAGAAATATGTAAAATAAAAAAAAGTTTCAAGTGTGGGTGCAGGGGGAGTGGGGGAGGAGGTGAGAGGGGGGGTGGGGGGGGGATGGGGGAAGGTGTGGAGGGGAGTGGGGGCAGGGGGTAGGGGGGAGGAGACGCCCCAATATGGGTGAAGTAATAAGATGCATAATGCTATAACAAATTCCAAACCAAAATTATAGATATATACATGCACATTTTATGGGCCATCAAAATTTGGGTTCCATGGGAGCCCAGAATTTGCAGAAGATAAAATTACTTATCCAACCCTTTACAACATACTATAAGGAAACCAATTCCAAAATTTAGTTCAGCTAGGACAAGAAATGTAAGAGATATAGACCTGTAAATACAGCTTACACGCAAAATTTGATGTGAAACAGACATATTTTAAGGGCTATCAGAATTTGGGTTCCATGGGAGCCCAGTGGTTACAGGAACCAAAATTACTTAAGCAGCCCTTACGATAATGCTATAAGGAAGCTAATGGCCAAATTTGGTTGTGCTAGGGTAAGAATTGTAAGAGATATAGACTTGTAAACACAGCTTACACGCAAACCTTGATGTGGGACGCCGACGCCGGAGTGATTACATAAGCTCTCTTATTCTTCGAATAGTCGAGCTAAAAAATTTAAAAAAAAGGTTTCTTATGGAGATAAAAGATAAAAATAAAAAATATTCCTCCAGTGTGAGATTTGAACCCATGACCCTGGGGTTTCCAGTGTACATTACCAAATATTGAAAAAGGTTCATAACCATGTATTATCTAGGTAGTAATACCATTCCCAGTATGAGTGTTTTTTCATTAATTTAACAAAAATAAGGTCATTAATAATAAATAAAAAAAAATTAAAAAAATGTTTTGCCTACCTATATTTTTTGAAACCATTTTTTTTTTTGGCCTTAGCCTGGTGTACCCACTTTAATATTGAAGTAACCAGATATGTTGATTCCAAACACTTATTTTATCCCAAACCAAAGGACTAAATAAATATCCAAACATACATTGACTGCTTAATACAATGACCAATCACCATCTGGTCACCACTGGCCACTCACTCACTCTGTATTGCTTCTTAGCAGTGATTAAACTGTGAATTAATGGATTGTACTGTATCCTTATGTGTCTACTGGGAATCCTATAGGGTCCTTCTGCACAATCTCACAAACATTCATCATTCTAGATTTTGTCACTGTGAGCTCGACTTGTAAGCAAGTGATGGGAGACTGGTTCTACCATATATTCCCATATAAATGCCCCTGAGGGCATTGCATTTTACAACAAATGGGGGGCGTTTATTTTGAGACCATAAAAAACAAACAAAAACATGTTTGTTAGGTGGGGGAGCTTATAAGGTACTTATGAATAAATGGGAAGTGTCACCACTAAACAAGAGGTCAATGACCTTGAAGCTCTACTCATAGGTTTTGATAGCTAGATCAGCATTCCTGTGAAGTTTCATAAAAATGTGTCAGAGCACTAGTCGCTACACAATTTCACTATATAACTCTATGTAAACAAAGATGGCCAGGCAGCCATGTTTACTGTTGAATCAAAATAATGTTCAACTAGGACCAACATCATGTCATGCTGATCATTTTGGAAAAAGTCCCATATCAATATCACTTATAGTTATCAAGAAATAGTCGCTACAAATTTGTTTTTTAAAAATCTACTTTTAGCCAAGACGGCCATCTTGAAATTTTACTAGGATCAGCTAGACATTAAGAGCAACATTCCTGTGAAGTTTCATGAAAATCCGTCAATTACTTTCAGGAGGAGTCGCTACAAGTCTTTATTGTATAACTCTATGTAAACAATGATGGCCGTTGGCGGCCATATTTCATGTTGAATCAAAATAATTTTCGAAAAGGATCGGCATCATGTCATTTTAGAAAAAGTCCCATATCAATATCACTTATAGTTTTCAAGTACACACTACAAACTTTAAAAAAAAAAATCTATTTTCAGCCGCGGCGGTCATCTTGAATTTCCGTAGTCGCTACAAACTTGTTTGTAAAACTAATTTTTTAGCATTGGCGGCAATCTTGAATTTCCGGCCGACCTGAACTTTTGCTAGGATCAACTAGACATCAAGAGCAACATTCCTGTGAAGTTTCATGACAATCCATTAAGTAGTTTCAGAGGAGTAGTCGCTACAAAAAAAGTTTACGGACAGATGAAAGGATGCCGCGCCACGATCAGCAGAGCTAAAAATCAACCGTCATATTTAGCCTAAAATGTGCTGAAGAATGATGATAAACACCAAACAAACAAATCTTGACATTGTCACATGTTCTGAGATTTAATGACTATAGGATGTCGTAACATAAATTATACATAACATATTTTTTCAGTTTTTTTTTCTCTTAACAGTTCCGTTTTATGTAGATATATCTTTGTAATTTTGTTCTGATATTTGGATCTAATGACTATGAGCCCTGAGGGATCTGTCTGTATGTTTTATTTCATTTTATGTCTGGTGTCAATATGCGTATATCTTATAGTACTTTCTCTTATGTCTGCGAGCTTCACTAGAAGTAAAGCTAAATATACAGTGAAAGGAAAAAGAAACGCGACAAGGGAATTTCCGCTATATATTGTATATACTGCACACTTAATTCCATATATATTCCAAGGAAATCCCAAGATGTTTCGTAAAAAAAAAGTTGCAGTTAGAGAAAGGACACAACTGTAGACGTAGACGTTTTAATCACAGTACACGTTGTAACAAGAAATTCATAAATTTATGTTGAAGTTTTTCTTTGAAAAACTGAGCCAGTTCAGTACTGGCTCAATCAAGCTCTGTAAAGAGTTTGCGAAATTTTGCATCCTAAGTTTGCTCACATGCTTGAGCCAAACATGTACTCTGTCAATAATGAGACTTTGCAGGAATACTATGCCTTCAAAGTTTCATGATTGATAGAATACATGATTGGCTCAAGCAGGTAATTATTTACTTAATTAGGACGTAAAGTTTTGCAATCTCTTTACATTAAAGAAGCTAACCCGCCCAATAAAGGCAAAATTCAACTTACAGAACTGTTTATCAAAACTTTATCCAGTTGTTCAGGTCTGTCATATAATAATGTATATGTGCCGATTAAAAGTATATGTTTAGGGACAGGTTCTTAAAATACCTGTGACTGAATATGCGTAAAATGAAATAAGTTGGTAACTCGATCTAGATCTTAATTCGATGTTCCAGTTTTTGGGTTTGGCTTGGTTGCTTAAAGCTGTTTATATTGTGTCTACAGCGTTTGGATTCTCAGAATATGTAAGCTGTATATATATATACCTCGTCATCAGTAGGTTTAGAAACGGTGTACATATGTTGTCAGGGAAATTCGGTCATATTCCCAATGCCAAAACATATCTTTTTTTCCCAATTAAGAGGAAAAAAATCCCAATTTTTAAAAATAAATAAAAAAAAAATAATAAAAAGTTTAAGTGTGCCAATCCAATGATTGGGGTTCAAAAGCTTAAATAAATGCTTCTGTTTATCTTGGTGTACAAAAAACAGTATTAAAGATATAATAATGAAAAGGAATGCTTTACTTTATATTTTTCCGAATTTTATTAAAAAACGACAAAATGAGCATGATGTGTGTTGTCCTACCCCTCTGCCTCTAGTGGGATTTGCAGTGGTTGTATTCTACCCCGGCAACTACACCGGGGACCTTTTTAACTACATGTTGATAGCTGGTAAAATACTAATTCTAAGCTGGATTACTGACATTGAAGTATTTTGTGTTGACATGAGATCAAAATGTGCATGCGCTTATTTTTGTTTATAGAACGGTCATTTTAAATTACAAGAAATCCGTGGATTCACGTCTCGCCTAACGGGGGCTGGACTTAAAAATAAAAAGGTCAGTGATGCTTAAATGAAAGTTTGTAAACATTTTAGTAACTCAAAACAATCGAGTTTGCCGTCTGATGAGACGACATTTAAGTGCATTTGTTTAAAAACAAAATGCCATTCTATTAAAAACAAGAGGCCCAAGTGGGCCTGCAGATGCTCTACTGGCTAAAACGGCTCTTATATCAAGGGTTGTCGACATAAAATTCCCATCAGTAGTTTTTTTAAAACATTGCAATAACAACAGGGATAGGATGGCCTTAGATCGCTCACCTGGTAATCATGGGCAATAAGTCTGCTGTGTTTAGTTTGGCATGGGCATTTTTTAATTTGTCCCACTTCCTTCTATGAATGAAATTTCATAAAAATGGGTGGGTGGGGGGTGGGGGTGTTTATATTAACATTCTAAACAAATATGGTGAAGATCAGATAAAAAATGAAGTAACTACAGATTTAACAAAGGAGAATACAATATAGCATTTTTTCAACAAATCAAGGGCCATAACCTGTCGTTACGAACTAGATCAAGCTGGTTTTCGAACTTGTCCAAAATTTCATTGATATACCATGCTTTGCACAACTAGACATCCTACTGAGGCTTCCTGCCAAATTTTGTAGAAATCCAACAAGCCGCTTAGGAGGAGTAGCGCCGACAAGAAACTCCGTCAAAATCAGCAAACTGGAACAAAAGCATGAAATGCACAACTAGACGTCTTACCGATGCTTCCTGCCAAGTTTCGTCGAAATCCAACAAGACGTTTAGGAGGAGTAGAGTCGACAAGAAATTTAAAAAAAAAATGTCAAGGGGCAATGAACCAGGAAAAAAATGCAATAGGCACAGCAAAATTTAAAAAAAAAAAAATAAAAAAAAAAAATAAAAAAAAAAAAATAATAATCAAAAAAATTAAAAAATAAAAAATATAAAACAAATAATATATCTATTAAAAAAAAATATATATATATCTAATAATAAAAAAAAAGGCAAAACATCTGGTAAAGTTTGGTCAAGTGAAAGCCCTATCGTATTGAGGCAAAATATAGCATTTTTAACTAAATCAAGGGCCATAACTCCGCTGTTATTGGTCCAATCTGGCTGGTTTTCGAACTTGAGCAAGCTTTCATTGATATTAACAATCTGGTAAAGTTTGGTAAAGATCGGATGAAAAATGAAGGCCTTTGGCCAGTAGAGCACGTGCAATGTATTACTCAAGATACAACTATAAACACATTTTGAAAGGTCTTAAGGCATACAGTTTGTGACGCCAAAGTTGAAGGTAAAAACTATAAGGTTATCTGCCCTTGCTTGGAGGGTCATGGTCACTTCCACATTTGCCTTGTCACGTTGCGATGTACCACTCAAGATACAACTATAAGCAAAGTTTTAAAGGTCTAGTGCATAGTTTCTGAAAAAGTGACCTAAACGCAAAAGTTGAACCTAAAAATTAGTAAGTTATCTGCCCTTTGCTTGGAGGGTCAAGGTCACTTCCACATTTGCTTTGTCACATTGCGATGTATAACCCATGATACAACTATAAGCAAAGTTTGAAAGGTCTAGTGCATACAGTTTGTGAGAAAATGACCTAAACGCAAAACTTGAATGTTGACGCCGCCGCCACCGCCGCCGCCGGAAAAGCAACACCTATGTCTCTTTTTTTCTTCGAAAAGGCGAGACAAAAATGCTAGAATGTGGTCATGGTCCTAATTTATATTGCAGACATTATCAGAATTTTATAAATCATATTTTATTTGTAAACACGGAATGTAGCATAGAAAGGGGAATGACATTTTATTTAATTGTAAATAAAATTAACATAATGATTATGGTATTGCCTCTAATTACAGATCGGTCACCACACTCCCCGTCCCAGCCTCCCCTGACCCTTATTATATAATCATAGTAAAAAACAAGAAACTTTTTATTTTAATAAGCTAAACAATCTGCCTTTTAGAATGAATGAATGAATGAATACTGTTTAACAATCTTTTAACAGCTTAGGTCATATCTGGGTGAAATGGTGATTGGCAAAAAGGGATAATAATAATGTACATGTTTTTGATTCCCATTTGTAGTATCATCAATTAACAAATTAAACACTTAAACATCATATGAACATTTCTTGATAGTCCTGGAGTGAAACATACATTTAAAACCGCTACTAAGTTGTATGTAAAAATAAGTATTATTTGAATTTTTACCATTGCGTGACTGCACGGGGAAATGAGGTAAATCTGAATTGTATAGCTGCACAATAATTACCTGTAGATTAATTTACCTGTTCAAAGTTTTCTATGTCATCAAATAAAATATTATTCTCCCTTTTCACAGATATTGCAATGTGTGAATTGTAAATATCTATTGTTGTGTATTGATTTCGATTTAAATAAACATAAAGTTTAAAACATATTCATGAAACAAAACATGGCCGGGGAACTTTAACTCAAAGCCATGGTATTCAGTTTCCAGCACCCTTTGGTGGAATTCTAGATTCAGGCTACTGAAGGCAGGTGATTTCTCTACTCCCTTTTTTCTAAATTGGCTAAACGTTTTTAGATAATTCGCATAGACAGGCTCACCGATTTTGTCACGATGATGGAAACTGACTGGCATGTCCAGGTAGTGCAGTTGGTAGCGTACTCGTTTTTTTTTTTTGCCAAATGCAACTGGGTTCGATTCCCAGGCTCGACAACATGGTTTCTCCCTGGGTTCTTCGGTTTCCTCTCGTATCAAGCCCATGCGTAATGCAGTCATTCGCACCATCAACAGTGATTTCTATAAGCTGTGTACATAGCTGTGGCATAATTGATGTAAAATAAAGTTTCAATTCCATTGATTCACAGGAAGTTCCCGAACAAATGTGTAGATAAACACTGCAGGGATGGTAGGATGATGCTTAGATACAAGACATTTCATGGATAATCCAATCACTATAAAATTAAATGTTTCGATTAAATAAACTACTTAAAACAGCTCTGGTGCATCAAAAGGAGACCAAAACAGTCCATTTTAATTAAGGTTAATTGAAAACTTCCTGCCACAGAGAGAGAGAAAGACAGAAATACGGTATTCCAATTGCTTAAACACTTGGTAGAATCAATTAGATCAATACCAATAAATGTAAACAATGAATTTTCTCTCTTCTGAATATAGTTTTAATTTTCTAGGATTGCCTGGAGAATGTAAAGTTGTAGCTGTCAAATAACTAGAGCTATATCTTAAAGCTACAAATTGCAGATATAAATACTAACATAATGTATGTCTTTAAAGTTACATAATCCCCATATATCACTAATAAGCCTAAGGTTATCTTAAAGCAACATAATCCTGATATAAATACAAGCCCAGCTCTATAATTTAAAGCTACATACTCCTGAAATAAATACTAGCTAGTCTTTAAAGCTACAAAATTCACAGATCTCTGATAACCCTACACCATAAAGCTGCATAATCATGATATGAATACTAGCCCATGTCCTTAAAGCTACACAATCCTCAAATATCACTAATAAGCATAAGGTTATCTTAAAGCTACAAATTTCCTATATAAATACTAATATGTCCTTACAGTTGCACAATCCCCGTACATCATTAATAAGCCTGAGGTTATCTTAAAGCTACAAATTCCTGATATAACAATAATCTGTGTCCTTAAAGCTACACAATCCCCAAAGTTATCTAATAATCCAAAGGTTATCTTAAAGCTACAACTTCCTAATATAACACTAGTCTTGCTAATTAGTCCTTAAAGCTACATAATCCCCATATATCACTAATAAGCCTAATGTTATCTTAAAGCTACAAATTCCTAATATAACATTACACCCCTGACTGCTACATGTTATTTACTTCGAATTAACAGAACATAACAATATTTTTATCGCATATTAAGGGCATTTCCTACAGTTTCTTCATATTTTTTTTCTATGAACTACTTTTTTTAAGATTTGGTACGTAGCTGGAACATTTTATCTTAAAGCATATTTCAGCTTTAAAAATAATAGCTCACCAGCTTGGTTTCTGCGATATTGTAAGATGAATGTATGACCTATATTCCATTTTTGACAAATTTCCTATAATTTCTGTACATCCTAAATTAGGCAAAAACAAGAAATTTAGTAACAAAAACAAACTGAATTACAGTAATTTTATTCCTGCTCAATATATACTAGTCAAAAGTCCTAAGAACCCACCTAAGAATATGTCAATAATATTCTCTTTGTGTTGTTAAAGAAAAATAATATGTCACCATGGAAACTTGTTTTTCAGAAAAAGGCAGTTATATCCCTAAATTTTCTAAAAAAATGTGTTGTTTTTGGCAAAAAAACATTAACTTTTTTCTTTACTGTTAAGTTCTACATAACACATTTTTATTCAATTGGATTCCACATGTGTAAAAATAATATAGTCATAAAGTCAGTAGTATTTAGAGTTTTAACTTTCTTACTTTTCAGGAAGAGATTTATATAAATGTGCTATATATGAAAAAGGTATAGCGGCTTAACCAATTAATCTCTCCATGGTCTATATCAAAATACTAAAACTATACTTGATTTTAGTGTATCAACAAATAACTTCCATTATGTTTGTTTGTTTGTTTGCTTTTTCTGGGTAGAACCAGTACTGTACACTTGTCTCTTCATTGGACCAAAAAATGTTAAGCCATCTTTGCTAAACCACCTCAATTTTCTTTAGCCAATTGGATTTTTGTTTAGCCATTTTTGGCTAAGCTTTTTTAGCCACTTTAGCAGAATGTAATACAATTTCCGATTAAATATTTGTATAACTTTCTTATTATTAATATTTATGTATATATTAAACCAAGTTGAATGATATTAATTCTTTGACTTGCTGATTACGACATGATGTATGTAATACTGGAAACAGGATAATTAATGCACATCAATTAATATAGTTATATTCCCTATAGCACAGGTTTCACCAATCAAAATTAGGTCAAATAAGATTCTTTCGTTAATATAATTCTAGAATCAATAGAACCGAGTAATTTCATATATACTGTATTTGTGCCACTAGTTTGTGCGCCGTAAAACCCAATTCAATTTTTATGTTCATTAGTTAATTATGCCTACACCACCCCCACCCCCCCACCCACCACTCACCCCCACACACACCATGTAGGTGGTACCATCCAAAGTAGAAGATCAGGTAGAAAAAGACCACAGTGTCTCCTTCCACTTAGTTGAGATGAACAGTCAGAACATGGGGCTGAGGATGTTGTTGGCTCACTTTGCATACTTTTTATCTTGATGTAAATGGAGAGGGAGTCCCCCAGGCGAAATGGAGACCATGGTTTGTTTTTTGATTTCCAACCATGAACTACAATGGTAGACCATCAAATACCATGGTTTTATCCATCTGTGACCATGATCCATGATCATAACCATGGTCAGACCATGGTCATATTTGATAATGATGGTAAACTATTTTTGACCATGGTCAAACTTTGTAGACCATGGTTTACCATGGTGTGGACCATGGTTGACCATGGTTGAGATTTGGAGACTTGAAATAACTGAGTGAAAATGTGACAATCACTGACTTTTAGAAAACAAACTGTACTCTAGATATTTGGCAAATCTCCATAAAACAAATTCCAGTAAACTTTTGATAAAGTTTTAGTGAATATATTTATATTTGAATTTTTTTTAAACAGAGAATTTTTTTTTTTTTTGCAATTTCTATTTAGATTTCAATAAAAGTGCATAAAAAGAACAAAGACAAGTTGTAAAACTATTAAATAAATTAGATTAAGGAATGGTGCAGATGTTTCTGTTGAAATCATAGACTTGTTGAATAATATTTGATTGATATTTATTCACATCCAAGTCAAAGAGTCACATAATTGACCTTAGGTCAAGCACTGGCAGATTGTAATGTTTATTAGGGCTGCATGAAGCAGGTAAATACTGCTAGATGGGAGTTATAACTGATTTTACATCTGGTTACTGAAGGAAATGGATAAAGGTGCTTTGTGGGAGAAGATTTTGCTCAGTTTAAAATTTTGTGTGGGAAAAAAGATTTGCATGAAAAAGTTCTTAAATAGTATCCATTTAACTTAATTAATTCTGTGTTAATTTACCCACAAAATGTGTGTGGATTTAATGTATATCTGGACTATGTAGTCAAACACTGAATTAGAAGGTTATAGTTACAAGTGAAACCTAACATAACATGGAATAACTGACAAGTGAGGTAAGAAGTTTCAATTTTCTTCATGTAGAAATGAAATAATGCTAATTTGACACTGCAAGCTCATATTAGAAAATGTTGAACCTAACTGCATAACATAAAATGCCAACAGTGTATTTAATGTGAGCTGTTTTATTTGAGTTAGTTACCACGTTATCTAATTGATTTTGCTTAATCTCATTTAATATTTATTAATGAAGTCCATGATGTTTAAATGATGCATTAATAAATTATCTTGCTGAAACTATGCACACTTATTTTACTGATATTATTGTTGAAATAAAATGAAAATGTCTATACCCAAAATGTATAGTATGAGTTGTAAATGGATGAAAAGGTCTAGTGCAGGGTTTCCCCCAGGAATTTGGGAAGGCATGTCATTTTGTGAAAGTACATGGAGCGCGTGGGGGAGAGTTTGGGTAGGGCGGGTAACCCCCTCCGGAAGGTTCTATTTTTTTTTATATTAGGAGGTGTATATCAACGGAGAGCCATTTTAATTGACATTTAGTGTTACTTTAATACAACAAAAACAGAACTGATTCACAACAAAACCTCTAAATAAATAGTCAAATTCACAAAAAAAAATTTTTTCAAACACCTTGTGCTTGCCACAAACAGCTGGTCATAAATGTCAGAATTATTTGGGTCTATCCTCATGTTTTCACTGTTCATTTCGATGTTATTTGGGTATGTTCAATAATCTGCTTTAATACTTACAGACAGTGTCACTTTAAAGTTTGTTGTTATATTTTCGTACTTAAAAAACATAACAATATTGAGAAAGTAAGAGTTAAAAAAGAAAAAGAAAAAAATTGTTTACCCCACCCACTCCACCAAATATTGGGCGCGATATTTTTCAAAAACGGGCTGGCTAATAACTTTCACTCTGAAAAATAACCCATAGTATGAATCAAATTGAGTACGATGTACAAAAGTACGAATCTAATTGATGACGAAGTATGAAATTTTGTAGGAGTTGTCGTTCTTGAATTCTTTCCATTTTTAGAAGCAACAAACCTTGACAAGTCTGCTTATCAACGAGTATTCGAGATAAAAATGTGTTTTGTTAACTTGAAAAGCACCCCATCTTGATTAAAAATGTTTGAGACCCCATCTTGATTGATTTATTTCAGATACCCCCCATTCCCCACAACTCAATTGTTTTTGTGTGAGATTTACCCACCCACCTGTAGATGCGATATTCCGGAGTTAGGACGGTACCATAGATGCGATTTTTGGGACAAGGCACCCTAAGCTACCATGTATTTTCTATAAATTGCCGTCCGCTACCCCCTGGTATGTTTTAATGGAACAGCCCTTACCTACAAATTCTTGCAGAATGAAACAATCATGTTTGTTTCTCGATCATAAACATTCATTTTCGGCAATTGTTCTACTCAACTCAACACATGTCCCTCATCAATAAAGCACCGTGTCCTAATTATTAAACATATGCCTCTCAACACTAACAAGTGTATACACAGGTCACGGATGGTAATCAGCATATCGCGAATATGATTGGCTGATAGCTTATTTAGTTGGAGCGACAATAAACCTGTCAATCAGATTCACGCACGCGCAGGACTGCAATTGTTTCAAGTGGCATAATTTTGCTTTGGGATATAAGGGATGTCGCGGAGATCAAAGGATGTCGGAAATTCACCGTCGGGCATTAAAGCATGTCGCATGCGACATCCGATACAGGTCTGGGGGAAACCCTGTAGTGTAAATGTATGATTATGTCAAGTGGATGTCTTTGATATGTCATGGTGTCTGACCATGGTAGTCCATGGTCTCTGACCATGGTCTACCTGTCTATACCCCAAAAGTATAGTATGAGCGGTAAATGGATGAAAAAGTCTATGTGTAAATGTATGATTATGTCAAGTGGATGTCTTTGATATTCCATGGTGTCTGACCATGGTAGTCTGACCATGGTCTACCAGAGCCCATGGTTGAACATGGTCAGAGACCATTAACTACCATGGTCAGACCGTGGTAGTTCATGGTTGACCATGGTATTTCATGGTGTATCATTGTAGTACCATGGTCTCTGACCATGATAGTTCATGGTCTCTAACCATGGTGCACGAGAGACCATGGTTGACCATGGTCAGAGATCATGAACTACTATGGTCATGGACCATCTAGTGCCATTTACCAAAACATGGTCTACTATGGTCTACCATGGTCTCCTGACCATTCATAAACTACCATGGTAATTAACTTTGTGATTTAGCACAGCTTTTTGTTTAACAATTTTGTAGACTCAAATCTGATTGGCTAATCATAAGGTCAATCTGACGTGACCTGTAATGCGAAATCGTCAGATCCTAGTAGCGAAGAGTATCGTAGCTAATGAGCCAATATTTCTATTACAATGTGGGGTTTACATTTGAAATAACAGAGCGATCCAAACAAAATTGTATGAATCGCCTTGGTTTTCATCGTAGCATCACTGTTGTCTAGTTTATCTGCGACGTAAGCGTCGAAGATGATCAAGACTAAGCATCGCTGAAGTTCATGCGATAGTCGTAGATTATAAGTCCCGTCATTCTTCAGGATCATTATTCCACGTGGTGTCTGAGATGTTGGGAATGCACGATTTTACGACTACGACAATCGTGATCAACTTACAAAGGTATGTTATCAAAAACAGATTGTTTATAGTTTTGGACTGAAAAAAAAAGATTCTAAAAGCAGCAAAATGGTAACAAATTACTTTAAAAAGACAACTAATGCAACACCAGATAGTGAAGTGAAAGCAACATAAAAAAAAAGTTAAAAAGTTAAGAAATCATAAATTAAAACAAGAGGCCCAAGTGGGCCTGTAGACGCTCTACTGGTATGATATGATTTAAAAACATAAACATGATAGAGGCCAACCGAAGAAACATGTTTCCTATATATTACTCTATGTAAACGTTGGGTTAGCGTGGCGGCCATTTTGAATATTGATGACAACGAAAAACACACACTTGAGAGATGCCAACAACAGGAACATGTATATGATATTTAACTAGAATGGAATAAGTGGCAGTGATTTGCTCTGACGCACATTTTTTTCGTCCCATGGACACATTGCTCGAAAATTTTGCAAGTGGTAAATAACCGCTTTTGATGTGAAAACAAGGGAACAAATATAACACGACACCGGTTAAAGTAGAACGCAATTACAATGTAGTACGCGTATTCTTATTGGGTAAAAACTATTTGTCATCCAATCAGTAACAACGTTCTACTAACTGTTGGTGTTCGCTAGTATGGAAATCCCTAGACTGTGTCACGGTCCTTTGCGCTTCTCTGTAGAACAGAACAGAAAACCCCTCTGGAAGGTTCTATTTTTTTTTATATTAGGAGGTGTATATCAACGGAGAGCCATTTTAATTGACATTTAGTGTTACTTTAATACAACAAAAAAAGAACTGATTCACAACAAAACTTCTAAATAAATAGTCAAATTCACTATTTATTATTTTTTTCAAACACCTTGTGCTTGTCACAAACAGCTGGTCATAAATGTCAGAATTATTTGGGTCTATCCTCATGTTTTCACTGTTCATTTCGATGTTATTTGGGTATGTTCAATAATCTGCTTTAATACTTACAGACAGTGTCACTTTAAAGTTTGTTGTTATATTTTGTACTTAAAAAACATAACAATATTGAGAAAGTAAGAGTTAAAAAAGAAAAAGAAAAAAATTGTTTACCCCACCCACTCCACCAAATATTGGGCGCGATTTTTTTCAAAAACAGGCTGGCTAATAACTTTCACTCTGAAAAATAACCGATAGTATGAATCAAATTGAGTACGATGTACAAAAGTATGAATCTAATTGATGACGAAGTATGAAATTTCGTAGGAGTTGTCGTTCTTGAATTCATTCCATTTTTAGAAGCAACAAACCTTGACAAGTCTGCTTATCAACGAGTATTCGAGATAAAAATGTGTTTTGTTAACTTGAAAAGCACCCCATCTTGATTAAAAATGTTTGAGACCCCATCTTGATTGATTTATTTCAGATACCCCCCAAAATTGTTTACCCCACCCACTCCACCAAATATTGGGCGCGATTTTTTTCAAAAACGGACTAGGAAATCCCGGATGATGAACACAAAATGCCACCGAAGAAAGCTATAAAAAAAATACCCACAATAAGTTAAACTGACACTTGATTGGCATGTCAAACTACTCAGGACTAATACAGAGATTTTCTGATGGTGATTACCCGTTACAGAACCGAGATAACTGCGCCATATAAGAACAGATTCTAAAAGAAATACTTTGTGAAACAAAGAATGGTAGCAATATAATAAGGAATAACACGAAAATGATACAGTTTTGAAACTATATGCACATATTTTGCTGATTTTTTACTGTTTTTAAAAGTGAGAATATCGGCAAAAGTAGTAGCAAATTCGGACGGTATGTATTTCGGAAAAAATTCGTTCTGAAACAGATATTAAAGGTACCCTTTGTATTTCAAAGTACCAGTATTAAAGGACCTCTTATGGGTTGCTGTTAATAGGCTTTATTAATTTTAGTTATATAGGATAACACATTTAAAACTTAGGGGGAAATGGTAATTTAGAAAGGAAGATATAAATATTATTCATAATTGATAAAAAAAATAAGAAATCCATTTGTTTGACAGGCATTTTTTTACAATATTTAGGCAACATAGTAGTGCATTATGGGTGCTTAATAGACTTTTAAAACTTTTAAAATGAAATTTAAGTTGGTTGGGGTGGGGGCTGTATGTGCACAAGGGGCTAGATACATGTGGCTAATAAACTTACATAATCACAATGGGAAATATAATTTAATTTCAAAATTGTCTGAAAATACAATATATATTAAATGATGTTCATGTGTAAAAAGTGATAAAAACAAGTTCCAACCCCTCAGAAGTTTAATTATAAAAGAATGATGCGCGGCGGGTGTATTACCTTATCCCTAATCACCCCAAAGCAAAATAGAACAAGAGGTCAATGACCTTGAGCTCTACTGATAGATTTTTGATAGCTAGGTCAACATTCCTATGAAGTTTCATGAAAATCCATCAAGTAGTTTCATAGGAGTAGTCGCTACAAGTTTTCATTATATAACTCTATGTAAACAAAGATGGCCGCTGGCAGCCATGTTTAATGTCGAATAATTTTTGACAAGGATCAACATCATGTCATACTTATCATTTTAGAAAAAGTCCCATATCAATATCTCTTACAGTTTTCAAGTAGTAGTCGCTACAAATTTATTTATTTTAAATCTATTTTTAGCCGTGGCGGCCATTTTGTATTTCCGGTCAGCCTGAAATTTTTCTAGGATCAACTAGACATCAAGAGAAACATTCCTGTGAAGTTTCATGAACATCCGTCCAGTAGTTTCATAGGAGTAGTCGCTACAAGTTTTTACTATAGAACTCTATGTAAACAAAGATGGCCACTGGCAGCCATGTTTAACGTTGAATCAAAATAGTGTTCGACTAGGATCAACATCATGTCATGCTGATCATTTTAGAAAAAGTCCCATATCAACATCACTTATGGTTTTCAAGAAGTAGTCGCTACAAACTTGTATTTTAAAAATCTATTTTTAGCTTTGGCGGCATTTCTTGGATTTCACATCAACATGAATTTTTGCTAGGATCAACTAGACTTCATGGGCAACATTTCTGTAAAGTTTCATAAATATCCATCCTGTAGTTTCAGAGGAGTAGTAGCTACAAATAAAAGTTTACGGACAGACAGACGGACGGACGGACGACGGACGCCGCACCACGGCATAAGCTCTGGAGCTAAAAACAGCATGCATTCATAAATTTCTGGAGAGAACGCAGACATGGCAGATGAGAGTAAATCAGAGGGAATTCAGAATTTTAAGATGTCAAACTTTTCTTGTTAGGGTTAGGGCTTTAACTTTAGGCAATGCAATTTCTGTTCTTTAAATCTGCATAAATAAGTCATTGGGATATTGTGTTATATAGATTATTTTTAACGAATTTTGCACAGAAAAAATCCTGGGACCCATTGTTTTTAGTTTGGACCCATTGTTTTAAAATATGTGAGTCCCAGGGACTCATTAAAGCAGATTTCAAAATGAATCACTAAGTGGTAATATGTCGTTTGATATATGTCCTTAAATTTGACCTAAGTTTAGCCATGGTGGCCATCATGGATGACTGGAGGCCCCTAAAACACAAATCTGATGGGGACCAACCCAAGATCATTGTGATTAAGTTTCATCAAAATCCTTCAAGCGGTTTCAGAGATGATGTCATTTTTAACGTTTTCCTATATAACTCTATGTAAACTTTGGGTCGCTGTGGCGGCCATTTTGATTATTCAACGATAACGAAACAACACAAACTTGATAGAGGCTAACTCAAGGAACATGTTTATGATATTTCACAAGAATGGAATTAGTGGTTTTGGAGATGTTGTTTGAAATTTCCTTAAATTTGACCTAATTTTAGCCATCAGGTGGCCATCTTGGATGACTGGCAGCTGCGAAAAACATAATTCTGAAGGGGACTATCCTAAAGATCATTGTAATGAAGTTTTATCAAAATCCTTCAAGCGGTTTCAGAAAAGATGTTATTTTTAGCCTTTTCCTATATAACTCTATGTAAACTTTGGATCGCCATGGCGGCCATTTTGATTATTTGACGATAACGAAAAACAAAAAATTGATAGAGGCCAACCCAAGGAACATGTTTATGGTATTTCACAATAATGGAAAAAGTGGTTTCCATGAGTTGTCGTTTGAAAATTCCTTAAATTTGACCTAGTTTTAGCCATGGCGGCCATCTTGGATGACTGGCAGCTGCAAAAAACACAAATCTGAGAGGGGCCTTCCCATGTAACATTGTGATGAAGTGTCATCAACATCCTTCAAGCGGTTTCAGAGATGTCGATTTTATCAAATTGCTAACAGGCAGACAGACAGACAGATGGAAGACGGACGAAAAGTGATCCCAGAAGATCGCCTGGCCTTTGGCTAGAAGAGCTAATGAATAAAAATTACTGTTTCCCTCTTCTGTTTTTCTCTTCCAGGGTTTTTTTTGGCTGTTTTATAGCCGAAATTTGGTCATATTCCCAATGCCAAAACATATCTTTTTTTCCCAATTAAGAGGAAAAAATTCCCAATTTTAATTATTATTTTTTTTTTTTTTATGTGTGCCAATCCAATGATTGGGGTTCAAAAGCTTATAAATGCTTCTGTTTATCTTGGTGTACAAAAACAGTATTAAAGATATAATTATGAAAGGAATGCTTTACTTTATATTTTTCCAAATTTTATTAAAAATCGCGCTAAAATTCCCAATTTTATGAAAAATCACGCTAAAATTGTCAATTCCAGTACGGGTCATGTTCCCAAAATCATGAAAAAAAAGCCCTGTCTTCTTTAAATGTTTGTGGAAGTAAATTTATACATATAAATAGATATAACCTTTTTATTAACAATTTATTGCGACTATTTTTTCACAAAACTGGGAAAATCGCGCCTTTTTTTCACCCCATAAAAAAGGCTAGGCACTTCCCCAATTTCAGAACACGTGTGTCACCTGTCAGCACTAAATTGTCAGTTTAACAAGGTCTTTTGGACCCAGATAAATGACCTTCACAAACTGGCCTGACTAAGCTTTCGTAAAGAAAAACAAGAGGCCCAAGAGGGCCTGTGGACGCTCTACTGGCTAACATGGCTCTTATAACATCAATGAAGCGAGTGACTGGCATTAACGTTTTTTTGAAAGTTTCGGGAAAAAACAGCTTTTCAACTAAATCAAGGGCCATAACTAAAGAATCTGTTTAAGTTCAGTAAAGATCAGATGAAAATGAAGACCCTACCTTTAACAAGGCAAAATATAGCATTTTTAACTCCTCTGTTACTGGTCCGACTGGTCCAACATAGAGCTAAAAAAATTATTAATTAAAAAAAATAAAAAATAAAATAATTAAAATTAAACAAGAGGTCAATGACCTTGAAGCTCTACTGACAGATTTTGATAGCTAGGTGAAGTGAAGTTTCATAAAAACTGTCAAGTAGTTTCAGAGGAGTAGTCGCTACAAGTTGAAGTTTTTACTATATAACTTTAGGTAAACAAAGATGGCCACTGGCAGCCATGTTTAATGTCGAATCAAAATAATTTTCGACAAGGATCAACATCTTGTCATGCTGATCATTTCAGAAAAAGTCCCATATCAATATCACTTACAGTTTTCAAGAAGTAGTCGCTACAAACTTGTTTTTAAAAATCTATGTTTAGCTGTGGTGGCCATCTTGAATTTCCAGCCGACCTGAAATTGTGCTAGGATCAACTAGACATCAAGAGCAACATTCCTGTGAAGTTTCATGAAAATCCGTCTAGTAGTTTCAGAGGAGTAGTCACTACACATTTTTACTATACAAACTCTTATGTAAACAAAGATGGCCACTGGCAGCCATGTTTAACGTCAAATCAAAATAATGTTTGACTAGGATCAACATCATGTCATGCTGATCATTTTAGAAAAAGTCCCATATCAATATCAATTATAGTTTTCAAGAAGTAGTCGCTACAAACTTATTTTTTAAAAATCTATTTTTAGCTGTGGTGGCCATCTTGAATTTCTGGCCGACCTGAAATTTTGTTACGATCAATTAGACATCAAGAGCGACATTCCTGTGAAGTTTCATGGACATCTGTCAAGTAGTTTCAGAGGAGTAGTCGCTACAAGTTTTTACTATATAACTCTATGTAAACAAAGATGGCCACTGGCAGCCATGTTTAACGTCGAATCAAAACGATTTTTGACAAGGACCAACATCATGTCATGCTGATCATTTTAGAAAAAGTCCCATATCAATATCACTTATAGTTTTCAAGGAGTAGTCGCTACAATCTTGTATTTTAAAAATCTATTTTTAGCTTTGGCGGCCATCTTGGATTTTGCATCAACATGAATTTTTGCTAGGATCAACTAGATTTCATGGGCAACATTTCTGTAAAGTTTCATGAATATCCATCCAGTAGTTTCAGAGGAGTAGTCGCTACAAGTTTTTACTATATAAATCTATGTAAACAAAGATGGCCGCTAGCGGCCATGTTTAAAGTCGCATCGAAATAAATTTCGACAAGGATCAACATCATGTCATGCTGATCATTTTAGAAAATGTCCCATATCAATATCACTTACAGTTTTCAAGAAGTAGTCGCTACAAATTTATTTATTTTAAATCTATTTTTAGCCGTGGTGGCCATCTTGAATTTCCGGCCAGCCTGAAATTTTTCTAGGATCAACTAGACATCAAGAGCAACATTCCTGTGAAGTTTCATGGACATCCATTGAGTAGTTTCAGAGGAGTAGTCGCTACAAGTTTTTACTATATAACTCTATGTAAACAAAGATGGCCACTGGCAGCCATGTTTAAGGTCGAATCAAAATAATATTCGACTAGGATCAACATCATGTCATGCTGATCATTTTAGAAAAAGTCCCATATCAATATCACTTATAGTTTTCAAGAAGTAGTCGCTACAAACTTGCATTTTAAAAATCTATTTTTAGCTTTGGCGGCCATCTTGGATTTCGCATCAACATGAATTTTAGCTAGGATCAACTAGACTTCATGGGCAACATTTCTGTAAAGTTTCATGAATATCCATTCAGTAGTTTCAGAGAAGTAGTCGCTACAAATAAAAGTTTACGGACAGACAGACGGACGGACAGACGGACGCCGCACCACGGCATAAGCTTTGCTGATCTCTGATCAGTAGAGCTAAAAATTAAAAAAAAAAAAAAATTAAAAAAAATATATATTAATGTAAAAAAATAATTTAAAAAAATAAAAGTTTGGTAACGATCGGATGAAAAATGAAGGCCCTCTCGTCTTTAACGATCGGATGAAAAATGAAGGCCCTCATGTCTTAACAAGGCAAAATGTAGCGTTTTGAACTAAATCAAGGGCCATAACTAAGTTGTTACTGGTCCGATATGTTTGGTTTTCAAACTTGTCCGAGCTTTCATTGATATTAACAATCTGATAAAGTTTGGTAAAGATCGGATGAACAATGAAGCCCCAATCGTCTTAATGAGGCAAACTATAGCATTTTTAACTAAATCAAGGGCCATAACTCCGCTGTTACTGATCCGATATGGCTAGTTTTCGAACTTGCTCGAGCTTTCATTGATATTAACAATCTGATAAAGTTTGGTAAAGATCAGATGAACAATGAAGCCCCTATCGTCTTAACGTGGCAAAATATAGCATTTTTAACTAAATCAAGGGCCACAACTCCGCTGTTACTGGTCCGATATGGTTGGTTTTCGAACTTGTTCGAGCTTTCAATGACATTAACAATCTGATAAAGTTTGATAAAGATCGGATGAACAATGAAGCCTCTATCGTCTTAACGAGGCAAAATATAGCATTTTTAACTAAATCAAGGGCCATAACTCTGGTGTTACTTGTCCGATCTGGCTGGTTTTAGAACTTGTCCGAGCTTTCATTGATATTAACAATGTGGTAAAGTTTGGTATAGATAGGTTGAACAATGAAGGCCCTATCGTCTTAACGAGGCAAAATATAGCAATATAGCATTTTTAACTAAATCAAGGGCCATAACTCCGCTGTTACTTGGCCGATCTGGCTGGTTTTCGAACTCATCCGAGCTTTCATTGATATTAACAACCTGTTAAAGTTTGGTAAAGATTGGATGAAAAATGAAGGCCCTATCGTCTTAACGAGACAAAAGTTAACAACGGACGGACGACGGACGGAGGACGGACGACGGACGGACGGACGACGGACAACTCGGCATCCCATAAGCTCTGCTGGCCTTCGGCCAGTAGAGCTAAAAATGAGTATTTAACCCATGACCTTAATATTTTAGTATGGCCATGTCGATGTTGTCATGATGAGTATATATTGAAAGTGTGATGAAGAAATATCAAGAATTGAGAAAGTAATAACCAACGTTAAGTTTTTGTGAAGAAAATGAGTATTTAACCCATATAATGACCTTCAGTTGACCTTGACCTTTATATTTTAGTATGGTCATGTTGATGCTGTCATGATGAGTATATATATATTGAAAGTGTGATGAAGAAATATCAAGAAATGAGAAAGTTATAGGCAATGTTAAGTTTTCATGAAGAAAAAAATGAGTATTTAACCCATATAATGACCTTCAGTGTGACCTGACCTTTATATTTTAGTATGGTTATGTCGTTGTTGTCATGATGAGTACATATTGAAAGTTTGATGAAGAAATATCAAGAAATGAAAAAGTTATAGCCAACGTCAAGTTTTCGTGAAGAAAAAAATGTGTATTTAACCCGTATAATGACCTTTAGTGTGATCTTGACCTTTATATTTTAGTATGGTCATGTCAATGTTGTCATGATGGGTACATATTGAAAGTCTGATGAAGAAATATCAAGAAATGAGGAAGTTATAACCAACGTTAAGTTTTCGTGAAGAAAAAAACGAGTATTAAACCCATATAATGACCTTCAGTGTGACCTTGACCTTTATAGTTTAGTATGGTCATGTTGGTGTTGTCATGATGAGTATATATTGAAAGTTTGATGAAGAAATATCACGAAATGAGAAAGTTATAGCCAACGTTAAGTTTTTGTGACTGATGGACGGACGGACATCCTAATATTTTGGGATTAGGTGGCTACACCATTGTTCTCCCTATTGTCTCTCGTAGCCACATAAACCCAAAAATAGCCACATAAACCTACAGAATCAACAGAATTTACAGTTACTATTGTTCTTATAGCACCATGACCCCAATCTGTTAGCTCGGACTGACGACAAAGTGATCCCAATGTATTGCATATTTCTTTGAAAAGGTGACACAAAAAAAGGCCCTGTTCTCATTGTGAATAATGTTTTGTTTGATTAGTTTGATTTAAGTTCCATGGAAAAGCATCTGTTCTGGCATGTGTTTGTTATAAATATCATGTTGTCATGTTGTCATGGTTCACTCTCAATTTTGGAGGTCAACTTACCCACTAATCTTTGAGAATATAGGGATGTCATGATTTTTGACGATTTGTAAAGCAAACAGGAAATATCACTGTAAGTGACAAATGCCCTACGAAATGACCTTTGACCTCTAAGTATGACCTTGACCTTGGAGTCATGGACCTGGATTTTGTGCGCGACATGTCGTTTGGTTGTGGTGAGCATTTGTGCCCAGTTTTTTGAAAATCTGTCCAGGCATGCAAAAGTTATTGACATGACAAGACTTGACCTTTGACCTCTAAGTGTGACCTTGACCTTGGGGCCACAGACCTGGATTTTGTGCGTGACACATCGTCTTGTTGTGGTGAGCACTTGTGCCAAGTTATTTGAAAATCCGTACATGAATGCCAGAGTTATTGACTGGACAGGCTTTGATTTTTGACCTCCAAGTGTGACCTTGACCTTGAAGACCTGGGTTTTGCGTGCGACACATCATCTTGTTATGGTGAGCACTTGTGCCAAGTTATCTGAAAATCCGTCCATGAATGCCAGAGTTATTGACCGGACATGATTTGACTTTTGACCTCCAAGTGTGACCTTGACCTTGAAGACCTGAATTTGCGCGCGACACATCGTCTTGTTATGGTGATCACTTCAGCCAAGTTATTTAAAAATCCCTGCAGGGTTTGTGACGTTACGATCTGGACACGAAATAGCGTACCTGTTTTTGACCTATGAACTGCAAGTGTGACCTTGACCTTTGAGGTACGGACCTGGGTTTTGCGCGCGACACATCGTCTTGTTATGGTGAACACTTGTGCCATGTAATTTAAAAATCCCTGCAGGGGTTGTGACGTTAAGGCCTGGACGCGAAAATGCATACCTGTGTTTGACCTATGAATTGCAAGTGTGACCTTGACCTTTGAGGTACGGACCCGGGTATTGCGCGCGACACATTGTCTTGTTATGGTGATTACTTTTAAAAATCCCTGCAGGGTTAATGACGTTACGGTCCGGACACGAAATTGTGATTATATATATATATATATCTAGGATTTTTGTTCACTTCACTAGCGGGGCGTCCGTGGCCGAGTGGTTAACGTCTTTGACTTGAAATCACTTGCCCCTCACCGCTGTAGGTTCGATCCCTCAGGGGCCTAGGAATCTTTATGTGAGGAAGCTATCCAGCTGGCTTGCGGAACGCCGGTGGTTCCACCCAGGTGCCCGCCCATGCACGAAAATTGCCCGGAGGGGCACCTGGGGTCTTCCTCCACCAATGGAAGCTGGAAAGTCGCCATATGACCTTAGCTGTTGGTGCGACTATAAAATCCAATTCAATCAATCAATCACTTCACTAGCCCAAATGATCATTTGGACTACCGTATTGTTTCGAATTTTGAATTTGTATTTAACGTCGAGTAATGCCTTCGCAAGTGAGTTACCAAATGCGTTGTGCTGCCAGAGCAATTTCAAAATGCAACATTGCCTAGATCTATTATTGTAGCAAACTTTTTAAGCCCAAAGTGATCCCAATAACATTTCTCAATCACTTGAATCTGCCATGCTTGTCTGAGTGCATGGTACCCAGCACTACATATGCACACATTACGATAAGTGAACACCAGATATTATTTGAAGTGTGTCTATTTTTAACTATGATAGTGCCCACTTCCCAATATGTGTATTTACGACTGTATTACAACCATGAGAACAATACGAAGTTAAAAATAGATCTTAGTTGCAGATTACGATTTGCTTTCATAATCAAAACACATGTATAGAGAAAACCGGTATGAACCGGTATGCTAAAAAAATAGCAGCACTAGTTCCTTCAGTGGCATAACGACATGCGTAATGCAGCAAAATCTGTGATTTCTTTAATTGCATGGTAACTGAAATAGCAAGTGTGAGGAACTAGCAACTCCTCGCATGTGGTACCACTATAGCAGCTGCTGCTATGGACGATGATTATAATTTGTATAAGAGTTGACTTTGCCGTCATTCCTCAACCGGGACTCGAACCCAGGGTATCTGGTTTACCGTACCTGAGCGCTCTACCAACTGAGCTATCGAAGACATACGTATCGAAGACATACGGCTAGGAATTGATTATTCACCATTTACCAGGTTACATTTAGCACGCATCTGTGTAGAAAGGTAAGTGCACTTTCATAAAAAAAACTGCTGTGGTAGAAACTAAACAAAGTCTTTCTAATCGAATTACTATATTTCTAATTTATTATTTTCTATAACTATCAAACAATGCATCAACTTGTATTAATTGCAAAAATAATTTTAAATTTGCGCTTTAAACAAATAGTGCAATAATAAGTCGTGCGCTCCAAATTTCCATTTAAAATCTTCACGCGTTTTAAATTTTAAAAATCTTAGGATTTTGTGTTAAGGTACTTCAGCAATTGGAATTGGTGATATCCAACCTGTGACAATGAAAACCATTTCGATGCAATATGCATTTTAAGCACACGTTAGGGCATTAAATCAAGTACTTTCATTATTTATTATATATATAGCATATATATATATACAGAGAAAGAAATCAATAGAAAAAACGCAAGAGTTTAGTAATTATTTTAAATTAAAAAACTGCCATTTTCCTGCATCCCACAGTTATATTCAGAGAAGCAAATTAAATATTATCAATAGCAATGTAATCTTCAAAGTCTTATCTAGGGCAGCTGAAAATTTTTAAATTTGTATACCAATCACTTAAAACTTTACAAACACATTCTCAAAGTCAATTTCCAATGACCATAATCATGATAATGGGGTGACATTTTAATACACAAAATATAGAGGTTCCTGAAGGTTTACATTATCGTGACATAATATTACCGGTAAGTTAGCCTAGGTAATTGCAATATATGCATGGTCAAGCACACTACTATTGATTGAATACACACATCTGTTTACCTACCTGGCACCTAATTTTTCAAGCATGATCTAAGCATGCTAAGTAACACATGTACATTTGTAATATTGCTGGGAGACACCTCTGTGTTTGGTCAAATTTGAGCCAAAATGAATATAAATTTCAAAATTTTGGATTTCAACTGCCCTTGATAAGACTGAAAAGATTATATGGATGCTATTTGTTTTTAGTTTAAGGTAGTGGATATTTCTAGGCGGATGCACAAAAAATGGTATATTTTAATGTCAGATTTTACATAAATACAGTGCTTTGGGGTGTATAGAATCATTGGTAGTAAAGAATCAAAACAATAGTGAGATCAAAACAATAGTGAAATACAACACAGTTTATCTGTAGCACACCTCAATATTAGAAGTATACGAAACAAAATCGAATATATAGAACATAATCTTCTTGATTTTGACATACTTTGTTTTACTGAAACACATTTAACAGTTGATGTAAGTAATGAATTTTTGCAGTTAGAGGGATTCTATAATTATCGTTTGGATAAATCTGCGCATTCTAGCGGGCTTTTAACATATGTCTCTAAATTATTAGTGGCTAAACGCAAACCTGAATTAGAAAACTCCTCAACTGACGCAGTTTGGGTAGAAAATAAGTATGATAAAAACGAAATTTTAATTTGCAATGTTTTCGTCCACCAAATACACCTGTTCTTTTTTGGACTAATTTAAACATATCGATCGAAAAAGCGTTAGATGTATCCAAAAATATCATTATTGTTGGTGACTTAAATGAAGATCAGTTAAATGCTAATAATAGGCATTTGGCAAATATTATGATCCTAAACAACCTTTCAAATGTGATACTAGAACCCACTAGAATTACAAACACATCAGCAACGTTAATTGATCCCATTCTGATTTCTGATTCGCTTATTTCATTAAACGCGGGAACAATAGACGTCCCTCCAGAAGTAAGTGATCACAAAATCACGTTTGTATTTGTTCCATTTTCTAAAGTCTTACATCCGACCTTAAAACGAAGGGTATGGTCCTACAAAAATGGGAATTATGATAAACTGAGTGAAATGATAAGTACAACTAATTGGTATTTTATTGATACCGTTTCTGTGAATGAGGCATGCGATCGTTTCTCTGATATTGTCTTAAAGTATATGAATGAATGCATTCCCTCCAAAGATGTAACAATTAGACCAAATGACAAGCCATGGTACGACTCAGAAATAAGACGATATTCACGACAGCGCGACAGACAAAAGACAAAAGACAAATGCAATATGAACACAAAGAACAGAACACTGGTTAAAATACAAGCTTCTTAGAAATAAAGTAAATAACCTAAAGAAATATGCCAAAGAACAATATTTTGATAATATGGAAAATTTAATATCAGAAAGTAGCCGGTCCAATCCAAAACTTGAAGATAATGTCCAACTTCCAGAATGTACTCTTAAAACACAAAATACTTTTACAGATATGCAAATTAACGAAACTGAAATTTTAGATATAATTTCTACATTAAATCCAAATAAAGCAGTTGGTGAGGACAAAATAAGCCACAAAATTTTACAAAATACAAAACACTCTATTTCTAAACCTCTGGCATTATTGTTTAATAAATCACTCACTGAATGTAAATTTCCAGATAAATGGAAATTTGCCATTATAATGTCACTTTTTAAGAAAGGAAACTCAAACTTAGCCTCAAATTACAGACCAATAGCATTGTTAAGTTGTATTGGTAAATTAATGGAAAGGGTTGTTTATAAATTGTATAATTTTTTCATTGCAAATAATCTTATTTATAAGTTGCAGTCCGGCTTTTTAAAAGGCCATTCTACTGTTTATCAACTGATTGATATGTATCACCAAATTTGTCAAGGTAATGATGCTAACCAATTCACATGTATAATTTTCGGTGATGTGTCGAAGGCATTTGATCGAGTATGGATCAAAGGCCTACTTTTTTAACTCAGTCAAAATGGTATTAATGGCAATATGCTAAAATGGATCGAAAGTTGTTTAACAGAACGCACCCAAAAAGAATTTATCGGTTCAAGTTACTCGAACATTAAAGGGACATCTGCTGGTGTCCCTCAAGGTTCAGTATTGGGTCCATTATTGTTTCTTATATATATCAACGACATTGCTGACAATCTTCTTAGTATAACTCGTATTTTTGCAGATGATACATCTCTTGCAAGTACTTCGTCTAATATTGCAGATCTTGAGGGAATCTTAAATCACGATCTTAATATTATATCTGCTTGGTCTAAACAGTGGCTTGGTGATTTTAATCCAACTAAAACTGAAGCTATTATTTTTACTCTCAAAAGACATATACAACAACCCTTTGATTTTTAATAATATGCCAGTTAATTTTGTTGAACACCATAAACACTTGGGTTTAACGTTTAGTCATGACGGTAAATGGCACGAACATATTACCAATATTACTACGTCAGCCTCTAAAATATTAGGAATGATGCGGAAAATAAAGTTTTTAATCAATCGTAAAGCTTTAAACCAAATATATTTATCGTTTTTGAGACCAATACTTCAATATGCTTCTGTTATTTGGGACGGCTGCACACAATACGAAAAAGACACTTTAGAAAAAATTCAACATGAAGCAGCTCGCATCGTCACTGGATTAACACGATCAACGTCTATTCGTAATTTATATACCGAAATTGGGTGGAAAATACCAAAAATTAATAATTGCTTATAATGTTAAAGCTGGTTATTTGCCCGATTTTTTTTCAAATTTATTCCCTGACATAGTTGGCAGAGTTGCCCCTTACAACTTAAGAAATTCAAATGATTACGTATCTATTCATACAAGAACGCAGCTATTTAGTAATTCATTTACTCCCTCGTGTATATCGTTATGGAATACAATACATGAACATATACGAAATGCAGACTCTCTTTCTGCTTTTAAAACTCTTATTACAACTCAATACTTTAATCCGCCCAAAATACCTATTTTTTATTTTTCTGGAATTCGTAGATTGTCTGTATTTCATGCACGGATAAGAAACAAATGCAGTAACCTGAAATATGATTTGTTTATAAACAAAATCAAAGAAAACGCAACCTGTGAGAAGTGTTGGCATGAAAAGGAGGACGCCGAACATTATTTTATGCAGTGTCCGTTTTATTTAAATGAACGACTTCGTCTTTTTCATGCTACCCGTCAATTTTACCCGCTCAGCGTTCGTGTATTTTTATTTGGAAAAGATAGTTATACAGATAAAGATAATAGCACTATTTTTAATCATGTTCAAATAAACATTAAAGATACTAAACGATTTGATAACGACTAGACATTATATACACTGTTATGACAACCGCTCGGGGCAGGATCCTACAACCACAGCATCATCACTAATTCCTTCTTGTTTAGTTTTTCCTAGAACTTTATTCTACTTACTTCTCTCCTTTTTTCTTCTTCTTTTGTTCATCGAAAAATGTATTTGAATATTTTATGTTAATTGTATTGCCATCTTGTTAGCTGTTAATTACAATATTGTTGGGACGGGCCTTTATTAATGTTGGAAGAACTTGTGGCCCAACCCTTTTGCTTGTATATAGAAGAAAAGCAATAAAATATGTTTAAAGTAAAGTAAAGAATCATTTCCTGTTTAAATTTAATTTTCTCAGCTCATATATTTTAGATTATTTTAAAACTTTCCAGGCTTGAAGATATATCATATAAGCATACATTTATTCTATGGTGAAATTATTTGGGACATTTTTCCATGCAAAATATATCACTACGTGCAACACCTCTCAGAAAAAATGATTCTATACTACCTGAATGAAGTGTGTTTTTGAAACGAAAAATTCATACTGTCACAATAAACTCAGAAATAAATATTTGCTGTTTTAACAAATGTTAGGGACAAAAGTCAAAATGCAATCATCAATTAAGGTAACTTGTTGAAGTTTGGCACTTTTAAGGATAAAATGAAACTATGTAAATATTGGTGCAAAAACGCCTATTAAAAAATCACAGTTTCAGGACAATAATTTTAGAAATTTTGCTATCATACAAATAAAAGGGCAAATCTAAATCAGAAATTAAATAAACATTTTCCTTTCATTTTAAAATTAGACGTTTAACCCAAGTGATTCTATACCCCACAAAGCACTGTAATAACATTTTAGAACACTTTTTTTATTCTTAATTTGCTCTTATATATCGAGGGCTCGGCGCAAGACTATGGTAACTGCACTTTTTGTCAAAATGACTTTTTCAGGTTTTTGGAAGTACTTTAGTCATTTACATAACCTGACAAAATATTATAGAAATATCTTAAGGTTTATTTGAAAATTCTAGAAAATGCAATACTATTGTAACTGAATTTGATATTTTTTTTAACGCAATACTATTGTATGTAGACTTACAAAAGTATTGCACTTGAAAAAACACAATAGCTGTATCGTAAGTATTGTGCAAGACTATGGCAACTGCATAGTATTGCATGGAAAATGTATTGCATGAAAATGTGTTTTTTTTAATAAATAATATAAAATGGAACCAAAGGTTAGTAAAAAACACTTTCTTGCCGAAAAATAATGTGTCCCTATTTAAAAAATATAATATAAATATATTAAAATATAAAAAATTAAAAAAAACTTTGGATTTTGACCAAGTTTTTGATATTTTATAAGATTTTTTTTAAGAGGAACTGAACTTAAAACGTATGTATATCGTTTTCATTTTTGGAAGCCTTACAGTAAATCCCAATACAGTATAAAATGAACATTTTATTATATAAACAATTAACTAAAATAAGATTGTGTGTTTTTTTTTGCCTATGTTGAGGTATTAAATAAAGTAACTGTTATGTCAGTTTCTGATGATGAAGAATCTGCATTGTCTGTTTCTATTTCTGATGAAAATAGTCTTGTTTGATTTGACCAGTCCTAACCATTCTGAAAATAGTTTAAATTGACAATCGATGTAAAAATCCTGCCAATGTTGATACAGTTCAGTCGAGTCGCATAGTCAGGAGGGTGGTAGCACTGATACAGTTCAGTCCGGGTTGCATAGTCATGGGGTTGGTAGCACTGATACAGTTCTGTCTGAGTCGCAAAGTCAAGGTTGTGGTCGCACTGATACAGTCCAATCCAGGACACATAGTCAGGGGGTTGGTAGCACTGAACCAGTTCAGTCTGAGTCGCAAAGTTAAGGTTGTGGTAGCACTGATACAGTTCAGTCCGGGTCGCATAGTCAGGGGGTTGGTAGCACTGATACAGTTCATTCTGAGTCGCAAAGTCAAGGTTGTGGCAGCACTGATACAGTTCAGTCCAGATCACATAGTCGGTGGGGTGGTAGCACAGATACAGTTCAGTCTGAGTCGCAAAGTCAAGGGGGTGGTAGCACAGATACAGTTCAGTCTGAGTCGCAAAGTCAAGGGGGTGGTAGCACTGATACAGTTCAGTCTGAGTCGCAAAGTCAAGAGGGTGGTAGCATTGATACAGTTCAGTCTGAGTCGCAAAGTCATGGGGGTGGTAGCACTGATACAGTTCAGTCAGAGTCGCATAGTCATGGGAGTGGTAGCACTGATACAGTTCAGTCTGAGTCACATAACGAACCAGGACATTCAAGAAACAGGAAGTAGGTTACAAATGACATAGGTACAAAGAGTAGGGAAAGAAAAGAAATCCAACAAAATGAAAAATAAACATTTCAAAACAAAATCGAAACTCGGGCTAAAGTTACAAATCTCTGTATTCTGGGAAAACACATAGTGGAAAATTAATGAAGGAAGGTTGCGGTCAAAAATGCAAATTTAAATGTAAGAACAATATTTCTGAAGAGGACCGTGAGCACATTTTTCACACCTTTTGGAGACTTGGAGATATTAATAAACATTTTATTGACGAATATTCAAATCAAAAGAAAAAATACCAGAAAATCAAACGGCTCAGAGATTCATCCACATTTAATAGTTTGGACTTTGCCATCTTCAAATTTGGGGTAAGTATTCAGGTCTGTAAAACATTCTTCTTGGCAACACTAAGCATAAGTGACCAAATGGTTGCAACTGCACATAAAAAGAGAAATTCTGTTGGGGTTTGCCAAAATGACCAATGGGGTCGGCATGACTCCCCACCAAACAGAACACCCGAAAATCAGAAAGAAAGGGTAAGAAATCCTATCAAATCCTTCAATACAATTGAGAGTCATTAATGTAGAAAGGACAGTAATAAAAGCTTTCTTCCTGCAGGACTAAGTCTTGCAAAAATGTATAGGTTGTACTGTGAAGAGTGTGACAGTGAAGGGGTTGCAAAGGTGTCAATGGGTTTTTATGACATATTGAACACTGAATTTATTTTGGCCTTTCACAAACCAATAAAGGACCGATGTGATGTCTGTGTGAGTTATGAAAAAAAAAGGGTCCAGTCTATTCTGTGAACTTGTTTTACAGACAGCGCTCAAAGCCCAAATTTACTGATCTAGTTTTGAAGAGACTCAGAGCACAGATGGGAATCCAATTGCAAAAGCAAAGTAATTAAATAGATCTATCGACACTTTGTAAAATGGGATAATTTCAAGTGTCCACCGTCCTTTTTTTTTCTGGCAAGGCGCAGTCGGTAGAGCGGTGGATTTGTAACCTAGTTCAATCATCCGTGGTGCCACTGAGTTTTGTCGGTGTGTTCTTGGGCAAGACATTTTCCCTTAGCCTTGTCCGTCGGAGAGGGGCGTAAACCGAGCGGTCCCGTGTATCGGTCTATCCTCCGAGCACGTTAAAGAACCATAGGAAACTATTTGATAATAAGAGTAGGGCACGGCTCCCGGATTCCTATGTATCCTTCCCCTCTCTCTGGGGCGGCTCTAAATAACCTATACTGTGTTGATGAGCCGTTAAACAACATTCATTCAATTCAATTTTTACGTTTGCCCCATGAAATGGATGATGAATAACGGACGTAAAATAAAAATTAACAATGTACAATAAAAGTACACTACTGTTATGTTTGATAATCTTCATTTTTTTTTAAAGAATGATCCCTATGATAATTCATAGTTAACCAAAATCATAGTTATAGATTTAGTGTTTGTTGAGGCTAATGAGATATAAAATTATTGAACTTGCATGTTCATGTTAAATATTAATATGAATGTGTACATAATAAGCCATCTTATTAAATACCTAGCTATTTATTCTCTAATTAATGTTTAATGGAAAGAGAGCATGCATATTGTTCATATGAAGTTTGCCAGCTTTTTTGAAAATATTTGTGGACAATAAATGTATCGTTTTTTGACTACCGGTAGTTTAATATTAATGTAATGCTTCATCTTTGTCATTAAACATAATTTAAGAGTTCCTTAAACATTTGTCATGAAATAACATTGTTATGAACAAGATAATATAATATTGATAAATATGTGAACATTGTATGGCAAATGTAAACTAAATAGAATTTATTTTTAAAACGGTTTCATTTTTATGATGCTTTAGGACTGGTCAAATCAGTAATTGTTGTCACCAAAATAATTTGATTGTAAAAAAAATTAAAAGATGTTACTATTTATTGAAATTTGATAAATAATATTGCACTCCTTACCCTGTACAGAACTTGGAAGAATTTAAATATACAAATTAAATAACCTAGTATTATTATCTGAGATAAAATAATGTTATTGATCTTATATTATTGAAGTTGATTTTGGATATTTTAATCTACTGTGCATTTCAGGATGCCTGTGCGTCAAATATGAATCAAGATTTTTTTTATTGCTTACTTTGTTTTCATACCTGATATGGTTAGAAAGAACGAAGGATCTGTTTGCAATCCTGTCATAGCCATACTGTATGCTTCACAAAGGCTAAAATTCATTTTGACCCCATTGTTTCCATTGTAAAAATTAAAACAACATGGCGACGTTATTTTTTAAAAATTGTTCGTCTGCACATGTCTGTTTCTAGGGTTCAGATGTACAAAGTAAAACGTATGTTGTTGTTGTTCAATCTTCAGCACCTCCGGCAATCAATAATACTAATATCCTGTATTTTGAAATGAAAACCATTATATCTAGCAAATAAGGGTAGGTAAATAGTATACTGCGGTTATAATTTGTAATTCACACCACGTTGGTCAATTGATTTCTTTAAGTCACCCTACCTTAGAAAAAAATTAATCTTCTGCCATCACCATTTTGTTTTCGGCTGTCAATAAAATTACATGTAAACACGGGGTGGGGTGTTCAAAATGAATTTTTGACTTTACGAAGCTCAGAGGATAGCTACGCGAAGACTGAAAACAGATTCAGGAGCGTCCGTTTTCATTCTTTTCGATCATATCAGGTATGAAAACATAGAAAGTAATAAAAAAAAATCTTGATTCATATTCGACGCATAGGTACCCTGAAATGCACAGTAGAATGTTTATCAATTGTAGGGTCCAGCCTGATATGGATTTACAAAATGATCAGAGACATGCTCAGCACAATATATGTAGAGATTAACCAGTAATATTTCACTCAAAAAGAAATTTCTTAATCCTATTTTATTAATGTTTTTATTCCAAAACAATATAACAATAATAATCCTAATGTTCATCTAAAATTGAACGCACCAAAAAATTACATCACTATTACAAACAATATCTAGATAATGATAAAAAATATATCTAATGATATGAATATTTATTAAGTTTATATGTCTAGTCATTATCTTAGTATGCTAAAACCTGGAAAGTGAAATGAAAATCATGTTTGTGTTAAGTTTGAAAAAAAATGAAGTTACCAGTGTGGTCATTATTCAAAGATCACAATTTCTTATAGAATATTGAATAAAACATGGTAACAACATTACATGTGTTCAGCATTTGTTTGGTATTTAATTTGGTATAGTCTTGCAATGTGTATTGAGTAAAAAAAAGATTAAAAATACCATGCAAGACTATGGTAAGTTGACTTACCATAGTCTTGCCAATTTAAATGCATTCGCCGATACCAGCTTTCAGTGGCAAGACTATTGCAAGTGAAATATTTTTAAATAACTCGAAAATTAATAAATGTTTTTGAAATTATTTATTATACATTAAAAAGGAATCTTTTTGTTAACAATGACATTTTATAATGATCAAATTTTATGGAAGATATTCAGTTTATTCCTTCTCCTGTAAAAAAAAAATGAAAAAAGTAGTTACCATAGTCTTGCGCCGAGCCCTCGATTTGTTTTGTATAATGGAAATCAATTTGTTGCATTATTATCATTAATTTCATAAAATCAGCCAAAATGAATTTTCAGTTTCACAGGAAGGACTAGGAGCTGCCCAATTCAAAATTGTGAATATCCTTAAAAAGTTTTGGCACTATCCTCAATATATCTTAAAAGTTCTAAGAAGCACTTTCTAGATCTTTCGAGACTCACTTGAATTGGGTGAGATTCAGTTGAACTGAATGTTTTTTAATGGCTCATCACACATTATAGGTTATTTAGAGCCACCTCAGAGTCAGAGGGAGGGAAAGGATACATTTTTTGCATTGCAGAGATGTTGAGATTTTATTTTATTTTCAGTAGGTGATAAAACTTGTGTTACTCGGTTTTTATCCTTAGGTTCTATAGTCAAATAAAAATCTTTGGCAGAGTAAAAAGATGATAATTTTCAAGATTTTGATTTTAAAAGATACATTTATTGAATCAATTTGCATGATTGTGCTTGAAATATACAGGGTTTTAAAAGAATCTCACTGTAGATACCTTAATTTTAACAGTAAACTTGGTTGCACATCAAGGATAAAGACCGAGTTTATCACCTACCAGAATGTATTGGTTAGTTTTCATTTCTGGTCTCTGATTGGTCATTTCTTTTGATGATGCTCTATCAAAATTATGAATCCAGGAACATTCCCTACAGGCTACACTTAACAAATAGATTCCTATATAACAAGCTTGGAGGATAGAGTACCCATCTGGCGAACATGACTTAGGAAAAGTGTCTTGCCCAAGAACGTACTGACAAACTCCAGGAGCCAAACTCCAGTAGCCAAACTCAAATGGGCCTGTGAGTTGTGAGGCTTGAACCCTGGTCTCTGCTCTATTCACTGGGCCACACCAGCCAAGCGAGATAATTTCAGATATTGGTCACTTGAGATCATTGATCATTACTTGTATCTTGCAACAAACAAAAAACGTAGGTTCGTCACGAAAAATAAGATCGGTCGGTTATATGGACACTCCTCTTTTTTGACATATCGCGAAAACCCATGACACTTTGATTTGACGGATATATTGTGCATGCCATGTCGTTTATTTAAATGACAATATGTTAGAGCAATAACAGAATAAAAATGCCATAACTATATACTCACGCTTTCTTGATTATGTGTCCTTAAACCATGAAATGAATGCAGAAAAAAGTTTTAAATGGGCACCGCCATAATTTTTTCATAATTATATAAGGAGAGTGACGTCCCTTGACTGCAGACAGACAAATTGTAAACAACAATATTTATTGTAACAAAACATCATCACAATGACATGGCATCAAATAATACAGAAAACACCGGCACAATTGCTGAAAGAGATATCCTGAAGGACGTTCATCGATTCATTGATTCAAATATAAGATTGGTTAAAGTGAGTAAGCCGATGGAATTCCTGTTATAATTCTATTCTGTTATAGTATTCGGACAGGCACTATACTTTCGGATACCAGAATCCCTTTATCATGCAACGACGTCTTGCGAGTTCTGTATGTTACCCAATGTCGTATATATCAATAAATACTTTTCTGGATACATATATTTACACTGGTTTTATTTCATCAATGCAGTGCAAATTATATAGCAATCTATTAAGAATTATGTCCCCTGAAACAACAGAAAGATTCTAAGTTTGATATCTCAAACACTTCTGCATATTTTTACATGAAACTTGCAGTACCTCATCTTATTATCATAGTTATAGAAACAAACAACTGATTTCAAACTAAATTGTATACATAAAGCGGTTGTAATGGCGCACTTCAAAATGAATCCAACAGGAATTAGACTAGAACTCGACAGTATAAATCTAATTTTACAACATAGCTTGCAATATGTTACCCTGATAGCCTTAGCTTGTTTCTGCAATCAATTAAAATCTCAAATAATCCGGTCAGATTTGTTTTTAAAGAAACAAAATCAATGTTCATATTAAATCAATACACAAATAAAATGCATGCATATGTTATTTACATACCTGGTCATGGTCTTTGATCAGTCAATACCTGTACAAATTCAATTTATTGATTATGTTACCCACAATATTTAATTTCAATTGAATGTTGTTTAACGGCTCATCAACACGATAGGTGATTTAAAATAGGCATAAAACAAACAACTTTATACAAAATTGTTTACATTTTAATGGCTGGCACAACGGGTGCATAGAATTACCGGAATCCACCTATTTACCGGAATCTACCGGAATCCACTTGAATTACCGGAATCCACCATAGAGTTACCGGAATCTACTTTTGAATTACCGGAATCCACTATTTATGATCTAAATTGGCGTAAATGTATAGTTAATTAAGTAATATATTAATGAATATATTAATGAATATGTGTTTTTGTGACTTTAATTATTAGTGTTATTAGCGAAAATTACCAGAATACACCAGATAATTTGTCGTAATATAAGATACGCCCTGTTACGTCAGCCAACATATCTTTTATTTGATGCCCATGCAATCGTGAACAAAACAATCCATAACCTCCGCTGCAACAGCATCAACCTCCGGGTATTCAGATGTTGCTGCGGTGACACTAAATACGGCTTTAAACATGGACTCCCTTACAACTGCTGTCTTCAATTGCAGGAAGCTTTTGGAACTGGCAGCCTGACAGAAGTAAATATTCTTACCATTACACTGGGAATTGATGTTATTAGTATTAAAATAAATGCATAAGCTATTGTTTTATTATTAATGTAAATACATCATCATGCGCTCCCTAATATCTTATGTCACTTATCTTTTGAACAAAATTCAAGTCTTGTTAATTGAGAACCTGTGTATTAAATCTTGCGTTTAGCACGTGACGTTGTTATTATTAAAGCACGTGTTATAAGTACGGCCGTATGTATCTGCTTTATATATTACATCATCATGTCACTTATTTTCCGCTATAAATGTTTTAAGATATGTCACTTATTGCTTCTTTTTTTTAATGCAGAGGCGTAAATCAATGTTAAATGTAATTAAATAATATTAGTACCGTAATAAATATTTTTTCCGCTATACATACTTTAAATAAATTACTATCAAACTGTTAATTGCTTGTTCACACAAGGAGCTATTAAAAACATCCTGCTCACACTTAAAGGTTTCGGTGTCCTTTGTAAAGTAATTTAAAAAAATGAAATAATTTACTTCATTCTTGATTTCATAATCGACTTTTGCATCTAATATTGTTAGTTTGACACAAAATTAGAAAATATTGAATTACATTTCTATGCACCGCATAAAAATAATAAATCTATTTGTTGTTTCTAATTTATTAACTCCTATTATCATTAATTTATATATTAATTATATTGCATTGATGGTCGTTCTATCCATACATCTACCATAATGAATATAAGAAATAGGGATGAATGAACTATATATATCTATAACTTTTCGGTTCTGTATAACACTAACACAATCAGATTACTTATTGGTAAATTTATAATAATAAGTGATCTTACTCGATTTATTCAATTCCTATTATCATTAATTTATATATTTATTATATTGCATTGATGGTCGTTCTTTCCATACATCTACCATACATCATAGGAAATTGGTAAATTGATAATAATAAGTGACAAGAAGTTATTATCTTAATCGATTTATTCATTTACTTGTTTGTGATTCGGTTAGTAATTGATTAGTGAACTATATTTACTAATTAGTAAAATGTTTGCACATGATTTAATTAATATAGGACATTTAGATTAAAACACACTACTGACATATCAATTACATGATTCACTCAGTTTAAGTAAATGATGACAAAGCGATTCTGCTGCGTATATATTACGGAGCAAAGAGAAATAATTTATTAACATTTCTTCCATCCACCGAAATGGCTAGATATGCTATATTTGGAGACAGCTACATCGCAAGACTTAAGAAATTCAACAACAACAACATGGCACTGCCAGGAATATGTGGATTCTTCGGGGTACCAGGGATGTCTACAACAAGAAAATTTGACGACGAATTCGACAGGCTTCTGCAGTTTAAACCAGACTACGTCTTTGTCAACGTCGGCGGTAACGACATAGATTCAAATTCTCCAGCACCAGACATTGTCAATAGGATTATTGACATAGTTCTTTGATTGAAGGCTGCTGGCGTGAAACGGGTGTTTGTCGGCTGTATTGCCGAGCGAGGAAATGTGAGAAATACAACTGTCGCACATTTCAATCAAGTGCGACGCAGTGTTAACAAGAGGCTGCGGGTTATGTTGCAGGAAGACTTCATCAATGTCATGATGAAACTGAAACATCTGTCATTCATAGATGTTTATTATCTACCAAGATATAAATGCTTTATGCATTATAAAGGCCCTTTTAAGGGCCAAACAATATTGTTCGAAAGAACATCTCAAAATTGTCAATAACCAAGGCCCTTTTAACAATATCAATAAAATTATACTGTATCTATTATTATGACACATGTAAAAGAGGTAAAAAACTAATGCAAACAACATCATCATCCGTAAATGAAATTTTATTAGCAATTTATTTGTGAGCACAATTCATAAAATACGAAAAAAAACTAATAAATATATAAAAAACAACATATTTCATAAAGTATATATCATTATTAGTACATTACCTTTAGTCTTCTAATACTATAACTAATGTATTCTATCAATATTTTATAATATATCAATTATATCAATTATAAAAAGTGGATTCCGGTAATTCAAGTGGATTCCGGTAGATTCCGGTAAATAGGTGGATTCCGGTAATTCTATGCACCGGGCACAACGTAGACAAGGATATCGAGGTAATATATATTTAAATTATTTACACAAAAAAGCCTGATATTGAAGAGTTCTAATTCCTGCTAGGTGCACTATATCGCATTGTTTAAAAACATCCTCATTAAGATTTGTGTTTTAGCATTTATATGATTTTTAAAAATAATTATTAAAATAAAATAATTATTATAATAATTATTAAAATAAATAAAATAATATTTTAATAATATAAATAAAATAATATTTTAATAAAATAATTATTAAAATAAATTAAGTAATTATTAAAATAATTATGTGATGTACTGTCAGTTTTGTGTAAAATTATTTAGTCGTTTTGAGCTCTACTGAGAGCTTATGGGATGGCGAGTTGTCCGTCATCCGTCCGTCTGTCGTCTGTTAACTTTTGTCTCGTTAAGATGATAGGGCCTTTATTTTTCATCCGATCTTTACCAAACTTTACCACATTGTTAATATCAATGAAAGCTCGGACAAGTTCGAAAACCAGCCAGATCAGACCAGTAACAGCGGAGTTATGGCCCTTGATTTAGTTAAAAATGCTATATTGCTATATTTTGCCTCGTTAAGACGATAGCGCCTTCATTTTTCATCCTATCTTTACCAAACTTTACCACATTGTTAATATCAATGAAAGCTCGGACAAGTTCGAAACCAGCCATATCGGACTAGTAACAGCAGAGTTATGGCCCTTGTTTTAGTTAAAAATGCTATATTTTGCCTCGTTAAGACGATAGGGGCTTCATTGTTCATCTGATCTTTACCAATCTTTATCAGATTGCTAATGTCATTGAAAGCTCGAACAAGTTCGAAAACCAGCCATATCGGACCAGTAACAGCAGAGTTATGGCCCTTGATTTAGTTCAAAATGCTATATTTTGCCTCGTTAAGACGATAGGGGCTTCATTGTTCATCCGATCTTTACCAGACTTTATCAGATTGTTAATATCATGCAGTAAAATGCTATATTTTGCCTCGTTAAGACGATATTAAGGGCCTTCATGTTTCATCCTATCTTTACCAAACTTTACCAAATTGTTAATATCAATGAAAGCTTGGACAAGTTTGAAAAACCAGCCATATCGGACTAGTAACAGCGGAGTTATGGCCCTTGATTTAGTTAAAAATGCTATATTTTGCATCGTTAAGATGATAGGGGCTTCATTGTTCATCCGATCTTTACCAAACTTTTTCAGATTGTTAGTATCAATGAAAGCTCGGACAAGCTCGAAAACCATCCATATCAGACCAGTAACAACGGAGTTAATGCCCTTGATTTAGTTCAAAATGCTATATTTTGCCTCGTTAAGACGCCTCCCTTTTCATCTGATCTTTACCAAACTTTATCAGATTGTTAATGTCAGTGAACGCTCAGTCATGTTCGAAAACCAGCCAGATCGGACCAGTAACAACGGAGTTATGGCCCTTGATTTTGTTTAAAATGCTATAATTTGCCTCGTCATACGATAGGGCCTTCATTTTGCATCTGATCTTTGCCAAACCTTACCAGATTTTATGACTTTCTGTTTTGATTATTTTTTTATTTTTTTATTTTTTGAATATTTTTTTTTTTTTGGATTATTTTTGATTGTTTTTTTTATTATTTTTTTTAAATTATTATTATTATTTTTTGATTTGTTTTTTTTAACTCTATGTTGGACCAGTCGGACCAGTAACAGAGGAGTTATGGCTCTTGATTTAGTTAAAAATTCTATATTTTGCCTCGTTAATACGGTAGGACCTTCATTTTTCATCTGATCTTTACCAGATTCTTTAGTTATGGCCCTTGATTTAGTCAAAAAGCTGTTTTATGCCCGTAACTTTCAAAAAAATGTAAATGGCAGTCACTTGCTTCATTGATGTTATAAGAGCCATGTTAGCCAGTAGAGCGTCCACAGGCCCTCTTGGGCCTCTTGTTCAAGTTATCCTACTTTTAACTTTGCTATTTTTTCAGAGTACATTCACCTTAATAATTATATACTCTCTCCAGGTCATATAATAAAGTACTGTAATTATATGTGCCGATTAAAAGTTTATTCATATGTTCTTAAAATACCCTCAACTGAATATGCGTAAAATGAATTCAACGCTCCATTTTGTGATTTGGCGGTTTGGCCTGGTTATACCTGGTTGGTTAAAGCCCATAATATTGTGTCGAGAGTTTGGATTCTCAAAATATGTAAGTTATATATATACCTCGTCATCAGTAGGCTTAGAAACGGTGTACATGTTGTAAAATTTGGCTGTTGATGGCTGGATAGCTACTTTAATATTGTAACCAGTAATGTGATGGATTTGTTTAATTTCAGAACAGTCTATATGTGGTTGGGGGAATTGGTGTTGTTGTGCTAGCCAGGAGTATCTACATGGTAAGTATTTGCACAGGCTTCCATTACGATAGTATAGAAAGATAGAGAGAAGAAAAGATAGTGTTATAGCATAGGCCTAAAAAAAAATTGTGTGGTTCTGGTAACATGTTCAAAATTGGTAGGTAGGGTAGGTCGGATTTATTTTTTTTTTTTTTTTTTTTTAAGGATTGTTTTTTATGAACGCAAAGAAGATGCACTGAATTATGTACTATAATTACAATTATAATTGTTTTCTATTTGCTCTTCACTTGTGTACATACATACTCTTGTTGTTATTTTTTTTTTTTTTTTTTTGAAATGGACCAAAAAAACGGCGGGGTCGGCGGGTATTCGTAGGTAGGGTCGGTTGACCCGAACCACACAATTTTTTTTTTATAGGCCATATACGTATCAGTGCTCTAGATAAGACGTGTATCTGCGTATCTGCGTGATTACGCATATTTGTTTTACAAAAAATGCATTTAAAAAAATAATAAATTTGCCTACAGAAACGCATTAAAAAATCGCCCATACATATTGAGAACCAAATTCCCACGTACACACTTAATAGCTTAGAAAAATAGATTGCACCCTGTCATACTCGATAGAGGCTTATTGAAGTTTGCGGTACTGAATAACAAACAAGTGCCTCCAGCAAATTTTTTCTAGTAGATGCTTTTAAGAAAAAAGAAATGGCCTTTTTGTCGTCTGTTTGACACAAAGTAATGCCATTTAAAAAAGACAGATTAAAGGGACAATGTCCGTAACTTTTAGCCTATATAACACACCAACCATTATTGAATATTTACTAAATAAAACCAAGATTGTTTTACGGAATTAAATAGCGGTACAAAAAAAGAATAGGGATTGAACTCGTAACCCACACTAAAATTACACTCGCAGGTAATAATAGTCGAGCGTCGCTACCGACTGAGCTAACCGGGCCAGATGTATTGCGTAAGAGATACAATATATAAAAGCTAATACGCTAATGGATGTCATGTGATCAAACAAAAATGTAAATAAATATTTACAAATAATAAATAAAATATACAATATTTGGCTTTGCTCAATATCTGCTTATTTAGGCAAAAAACAACAACTGTGTTTCCGGTGGCCCGACCGACCCTATTTTTAAGGAGCTGCGGTAACCTCTGTATTCATCTTCTTTACAATTGACATGTTATATCAGCAATCAACTGTTAAATAGTGTGTTTTTTTATGTTTTGACTAAAAATAACAAATGGATATTTTTTTCTTTTTGTTTTTAATTTCTGAACTTTTATCTCCCCTTCCTTAAACTTAAATACAGACATTTTTCTATACTAATTTGATTTACACTAAAATATATAATAAATGATTATAAGTTTAGTATACCTTATGAATATTACATATAAGTACATTAAAGGGACACACAGAAATCTTGAAATGGGTGTTTCAATTTATATATCCAGTATCATTTTTACTTTTACACTGGTTACATTTAAATCAATCTAATTTTAAGTATTCACTATTTCGTCTTATTATACTATAAGTTTTAATATATTATTTGTGCAATAATATCAAAAATAATAAAATAATGCAAAAACCTATTGCTTAATACTATTCTTACAATTAATATTAATGATTGAACAAATGGAAGTTATGCAGAAAAACTAGCGGGATGCTGTGAGTTTTTAAAAAAATAAAGATTGCCATGTGTAGTGAGGCCTCTATAGCCCAGTGGTAGAGCACTGGGCTCTGAAGCGGAATGTCGTGGGTTCAAACCCTGCCAGATACTGGTCTCTCTATATCATTTTTCATTAATTCATTGCTTATCATTCAACACCATTCAGCAAAAATCCACCTTATTGGCCCTCAAATTTGCTTCATGAGTAGTGTGGCGATGTTAGGCCAACGTTCACTGAAAGAAGGGAAGCTGTAGACAGAAATTTGTTGGTTCTTCGTATGGCGCATCTAAAGTATGCAGTGGCCAGTAGCCTAGTAATGGCATATTAGCTTGAAGGGAGTACTATGGGGAGGCTGTTTCACAGCAATAGACAATAATAGAAGACATACCAGCAATGTGAACAGCGAGAGTCGTCGTAGAAACGGAACATACAGCGAGGCTTCAGCAGAAAGTATGTCACAACAGATCACCATCCAGTAGGAGGGACAAGACAGCAGAGCTGGCGGAAGACGTAGTGAGGGGAGGCGAAAGAAAGGAGCAGATAAAAGGGGTTGAGAAGGTGGGCAAAAAAAAAAAAGAAAAAAAAAATTGCCGTGTGTCCCTTTAAGGTATTGTAAGTAATGGCCCTAGGTTGTGGTCCTCCCTGGCCCTTGCTCAGCTGTTTGACGGGGAGCATAAACGAGCCACCAGAAGCCGGTTAAAAACTTTTTTATTGTGTTTCAGACGAGGGTGTTTACTCGTATAGAGGATATCCCGAGTCACTTTTATACCAAACACTTCCGACTGGTCGGTAACGTGACAGCGGTGAGGCAGGATGGCGTACTCGACATACAACATGTTCCCATCATGAGGATGCGGGTACCTTTTGTCAAACAAGAACCAGGTACAAACTTAAATACTATATTAGTGCTAGCAGAAGCCCAAAGAGCCAGTAACTACTAAATATTCAGTAGTTAACTCAAAAAAAAAGTTTTTAGCTTTACTGGCTCTTGGTGCATGCAGTAGGGCTAAAATCCATGGTCTGTCGTCTGTCCCTCTGCTAAATTGTTGATGTCAACACTCAAGCACCTTTATTTTGCATCCATCTTTACCAGTCTTGGCCAGCATCTTAATATCTATAAAAGTTGGAAAGAGTTAGAAAAACACCAATATCATAAAAAATAAACATCAGAGTTATGGCACTTGGTTTAATGAAAAATGCTAAATCTTGCCTTATCAACTTAACAATCCAGCACCTTCATTTTTCATCCATTCTTTACCAGCTACTTGGCTATCACTATCGATGAAAGCTTGGACATGTGTTCGAAAACCACCAGAATCGGATAATTAAGATCTGAGTTGTGGTCCTTGATTTAATGAAAAATGCTATATTTTGTCTTTGCGTTGAGTGTCAACACTGAAGTACCTTCATTCTGCATCTCTTTACCAAAGATTATGTCAGAGTCTTAATCTTGACAAGATTCTATATTACAGCCAAGGCACTACCAGTACACCTGGCGTGTATAGACGTCAGCTTACGAGGACGAATGTGGCTGGAAGACAATGTACTGCACAAGGATGTATGGTTCCACCTTCTACACAAAGATAGCGTCAGCAATACACCCATGCTTTATAGCAGGATTGAACTTCGAAAGGTAATGAGAGATAAATAATCACAATTCCACAGGTAATGATAGATATAGAAACTAACCCGGCAAATAATGGGAAAAATTTCACTACAGTACCGTTTGTCATGGTTGTCTTAAAATACCCGTGATTGAATATTCATAAAATGAATTGTGAGTTGGTAACTCTTTATTCGATGCTATAGTTTTGGGAAATTTTCTGGCTGGTTAAAGCTGTTTATATTATGTCTCCAGAGTTTATATTCTCAAAATATACAAGTTATATATAAAAAATGATATACCTTTTTGTCATTACATTAAGAAACTGTATTCATAATTAGGCCACAACAAATTAATTACCTGGTTCTCGGGCTACTTTTTCTCAGAAGAGATGCTGGCGGGCGCATTTTTTTTTACAATTTTACAGTGGTCAACAGACATGCGGGCGATTTTTTTTTTGTCCAAACTTTTAATTCCAATATATGTATTGATGCAAAATATCTCGAAATACATGTGCAGTAACCAGTTGGATCAGCTCATCTCTATTGTCGATCATTACCTTATCATTTCTTCCCGACTTTATATGCTTCTTTCAATCACAATAAGTCCGTATATTTGTATTAGATTCAATCGACTCGATGACACCGCCATTATTGCATGTTGTTGTGAGACTTTGTCGATTAGATGCTTGAATAAATCGCCTGTTCTGTAGCACCTACTAGTTCCAAGCGTCTCAAGCGTCTGACTCTCCTAGATTGGTACCCGTACGACTGCAACACTCACAAGCAGCGAGCAGAGCGGCAGATAGTCGGCCACGCACCAGTCTACCCACAAGGGAATTCCCCTGAGGTAGTTGCATGTAAAAACCGGAATGAACTTGGATGCGGAACTTTTTTTTCGAAATTTCGGTAGCGCATTTCCAATTTTTATTTTATTACTTTTGAGATAAAATCGGCAATGCGGCACCAAAAAAAGACATGCGGGCGGGCCTGAGAACCAGGTAATTAATTTTGTATGGCCTTATGTTGTAGAAATTAGCTGATGTTGGCGGGATAGCTACATTAACAGTATTTTTGGTTTTGGAAATATTGAAATGAATTGAATTAGGGTTTTATGCGCACCAACACAAAAAGGTTATATGGCGCCAATCAGGGATGAACATGCCATGCTCATCCTCAATTTACATCTTTGGGCCTAGACCCTTCTAACATGCAGAACTGCAGAGCCGTGCAAATTCTTTTGTAGACACTCCATTTACGATGGAGCCACGTTTCCACATTTGCATATGCGGTGTCATGAAGGAAACCTTGAATGAACATGATAAAAAAATGAACATGAAACATGTTTCCTATAATACAGCGCAATAATTAAAATTATAATTTACAACAAGTCGTTGAAGTCCATAGAGAAACCTCCAAGTTATAAATAAATGATGCTTGCTTTGCAATTCATTGCGATTTAGTTTAACGCCAAGTTTAAAATAGCTATCCCTGGTGCAGAAATACCTTCTTCGGGTCGTTTATTTTATATGTTCAGCGTAATTTCTTTTGGTGTTTTATGGCTCATTTAGTTCATTTTTATCAATTAAAGGGGTTGATGCACCATTTTCAAACAATGTTTACTTTAAAGGGCTCTGAAAAACTTGAAAAAAGCTGAAAGAATTATCAAAATGCCATGACAAATAAAATAGATATGACCTATTGAAAATTTGGAAAGAACATAAATGGAGGCGGCCATATTTGAACGATGACGTCATCGCACCTTTTTACCACTTATGGAATATTGATAAACTATATTTTATAGCAAAGAAAATCACTGCAAATTGATTAAAAATAAATATACAGACGCAAAATGAATAAATGGTATACTTATTTTTCATTTGCAATGATTTTCTTTGCTTTAAACGACATTTTGCCAATATGCCATATATGGTAGAAAGGCGCGATGACGTCATCGTTCAAATATGGCTGCCTCCATTTATGTTTCTTTGCAAAGATTCAATAGGTCATATTTCCTTTATCTTTCATGGCATTTTGATAATTCTTTCAGCTTTTTTTTCAAGTTTTCCAGAGCCCTTTAAAATAAACATTGTTTGAAAATGGTGCATCAACCCCTTTAAATATATAAGATAAATGTATTTTGAACAATTCTAAGAGTAATACCAATCCTGATGTACTTCCTTTAACAGTTAAAACTATAATACATATACTTATTAGATTGTGTAGACCTTTGATCCTTTACAACAAAGACACTACAAAGTTAATTGTATTCAGGAGAGTTATTTGATTGGTATGAAAGAGTTATTTGAGACAATTGATTTCAGTATTATATTATATTTTAAGATTTTTTGAAAGAAATCATACTGCTAAATTCATTGTAATACGTTCATATTTTCATTTACTTGTTTACATGCCCTCGTTGATGAGTATTTGTGCTTGATCTTCATATACTTAGTTTTCATAAGCGATGGGAAAGCCTTACATTTGCAGGATTTTATAATGGATACTTTCGACAATAAAACGCGTTCAAAACATTTTATTACTGAAACAAATGTGATAACCTGTTTTAAAATTACCTATTAAATGTTTTAATTTTACAAAATGCAGACTTTTTAAGCCAAAATTAGGGTTTTACTTTCATACCCCAGCCAACCCCGTTTTCGCTCTTGGAGAAGGGGTGGGGATGCATGGGGTATGAAAGTTAATACTTGGACCACGTAATGATATTTTACCCATACCATCCCTTATTTGTAAACAGTTATTACATACTGTAAAATTTAAGCATTATTTTAATTAATTAATTTTTCGTCAGTTTTCGTGCAGAAGTTGACTTATTGTTGTAGACGTGCTGTGAACACAATGAACACCATTCATTCCTTTAAAGCAGAATTCCCAGATTAAATAAACTTTTATTTATAAAATAATTACTATGTAACCAATAACATCTAAAACTGCTTTTTACAGGATTATTTATTTCATAATAATGAACTCTATACTTGACTTATAATTTCTTTATATGTTTTTTGTTATAGAAATTTCAAAGAAACGTTCAAGTTAACGAGGAATTGGTCAAACTGGGACTGTGTAAAATATTGGCCCCAGTCTACATTTGACTGCAATCAAAGTTTCCGAACGGATAAAAACATGTACTATTTTTTAGACAGACTGATTAACCTTGAAAATCGTGCTTCTCAAAAGAGACGTAGGAATGTGGACTGATTTCACAGATGGAAAATAGAAAAAAAACGGCGCAGAAAAGCAATCGAGATTCTTAAATATGTGGTATCACAGTCCATTCAAAATAGTACAATGGATTTATTAAGAAGTCATTGGGAAGAAAAAAATGAATTGTAAGATGTAAAACATTATGTCGAAGGTGTCTTCACTGTAGATACTGTGATTGCTTCAAAGTTACATGATTGTATCTTTGAAAAGGCAGAAGACTAGTTCCTGTCACTGGCAATCTTTCTTCGGGATCCCGCCACATGTGTATATCGAGCTCAGTTACTTGCAGTATGCTCAAAATCTTGACGTTTTTTGTTAGCCAGAAGCAGATGCACTGTTGCTATGTAAACAATATGGCCTTCTGGCCACATGTGTAGTATATATATTTGTGTGTATGATGTTGTTTTTAGCTCGACTATTCGAAGAATAAGAGAGCTTATGTAATCACGTCGGCGTTGGCGTCGGCGTCCCACATTCAGGTTTTCGTGTAAGCTGTGTTTACAAGTCTATATCTCTTACATTTCTATACCTAGCACAACCAAATTTGGCCATGGGCTTCCTTATAGCATTATCTTAAGGACTAGCATAAGCACTTTTGGTTCCTGTAACCCATGGGCTCCCATGGGAACCCAATTATGATAGCCCATAAAATGTGTCCCATTTCACATCAAATTTTGCGTGTAAGCTGTGTTTACAAGTCTATATCTCTTACAATTCTTACCCTAGTCACAACCAGAATTGAGCCATTAGCTTCCTTATAGCATTATCTTAAGGGCTGCTTCAAGTAATTTTGGTTCCTGTAACCCCTGGGCTCCCATGGAACCCAAATTCTGATAGCCCTTTAAAACATGTGTCTGTTTCACATCAAATTTTGTGTGTAAGCTGTGTTTACAGGTCTATATCTCTTACATTTCTTGTCCTAGCTGAACTAAATTTTGGAATTGGTTTCCTTATAGTATGTTGTAAAGGGTTGGATAAGTAATTTTGTCTTTGCAAATTCTGGGCTCCCATGGAACCCAATTGTGATGGCCCATAAAAATGTGCAATAAAGGCAGATCTAAGTTTGCATGTAAGCATGTATATATCTATAATTTTGGTTTGGGATTTGTTATAGCATTATGCATCTTATTACTTTCTCTTACTCATATATGTTGCAACCCTCCCCGCCCCCTCCCCCCCCCCAACACCCCCGCCTCTCACCCCATTCACCACACCCACAACACGCCCCATCACTTGAATTTTTTAATTTTTTTTTACATATTTCCTGTGTTGTTTTTAGGTCAATTCTTTTACACATATATTGTATGCAACCCTCCCTCCCTGCAAGCCCACCACCCCACCCCCACGCCTCTCACCCCATCACCTCCCCACCACCATCCCGCCCCAGACTTGAAACTTTTTTCTTTTTATTTACATATTTCTGTGTTGCTTTCTGTCAGTTCTTATACATGTATGTTGCAACCCCCCCACCGCCTCACACCCCATCACCCCACCCACCATAGCCCCACACTTGATAATTTTTTTTTTTTTACAATATTTTCTTTGTTGTTCTAGTCAATTCTTCTACACACATAAACCTCTCACAAACCCCCAACTGATTCCCGCCTATCACCCCCACCCCCACCCCGAACCAGACTTGAATTATTTTTTTCTTACATATGTCTTTGTTGTTTTAGTCAATTTTTACACATATATGTCGGCCCCATCCACCCACACACCCCACAACCTAACCCAATCACCCCATCCCGCCGCTACACCTTGGAACTTTTTTTTTACATATTTCTTTGTTGTTTTAGCAATTCTATACACACACATGTGTTGCCCCACCTACCTACCTCCGCTCCCCCCCCTCCCCCCCCCCCCCCTCCCCCACCTCCCCCCAACCTAACCCAATCACCCCATCCCGCCCCACACTTGGAACTTTTTTTTTTACATATTTCTTTGTTGTTTTAGCATATTCTTACACACATGTGTTTGCCCACCCTACCCCCTCCTCGCCCCCCCCCCCCCCCCCCCCCCCCACCCCCCCCCCCCCACTTGGAAATCTATTTTATTTTTATTTATTTTTTTTACATATTTCTGTGTTGTTTTAGTCAATTCTTCACTTATCCATATATGTTCCTTGCCACTCCCCTGCCCCCAACCCACTTCCCGCCTCTCCTCCCGCTCTCTCCCCAGCTCTCTCCCCACACCCACCACCCACTTGAAACTATTTGTTTCTTAACTCTACTGGCCAACGGCCAGCAGAGCTTATGGGATGGTGTGTTGTCTGTCGTCCGTTAGTCCGTCTCGTCTCTGTCTGTCGTCTGTCTGTCGTCCGTTAACTTTTCTTCAAACGACTTCTCCTCAGAAACCGCTTAGCTATATTTGACCAATTAAGTTTGTTCAGATGGTGACCCTGGGGTCAAATTTGTCCCCGCCCACGAGGGGTCACAGGTTTTACATAGATCTATATAGATTTTTTTTTTTAAAATCTTCTTTCGGAATCTACAGGAGCCAGAGGTTTGATACTTTACATTTATTATAAGCTTATGGTCCTTTACCCAAGTTTGTTCAAATGGTGACCCTTGGGAAAAACTTAAAAAAATCTTCTTCTTCTCCAAACTGCAAGAGCCAGTGGTTTAATATTTTGCTGTTGCTATAAGCTTATGGTCCTTTACCAAGTTTGTTCAGAAATGGTGACCCTGGGGTCACATCTGGCCCCACCCCAGGTGGTCACAGTTTTACATAAATGCTTGTATAGGGAAAAAATGATAAAAAATCTTCTCTGGAACTGCAAGAGCCCAGAGGTTTAATATTTTGCATTTGCTATTAAGCTTATGGTCTCTTTTAACCAATTTGTTCAAATGGTGACCAATTGGTCACATTTGTCCCCACCACTGTGGGTCACAGTTGTACTTCTTCTTCTTCTCTGGGGGGCGTCCGTGGCCGAGTGGTTAACGTCTCTGACTTGAAATCACTTGCCCCTCACCGCTGTAGGTTCGATCCCTCAGGGGCCTAGGAATCTTTATGTGAGGAAGCTATCCAGCTGGCTTGCGGAACGTCGGTGGTTCTATCCCAGGTGCCTCGCACCGTGCACGAAACTGCCCGGAGGGGCACCTGGGTCTTCCTCCACCAATGGAAGCTGGAAAGTCGCCATATGACCTTAGCTGTTGGTGCGACTATAAAATCCAATTCAATCAATCAATCTTCTTTCTCTGGAACCACATGGCACAGAGCTCTCATGTATTACATGTAGACATCAGCTTGGTCCTCTTACCAAAGTTTGTTCAAATAGTGACCCTGGTGTCAAATTTGGATGCGCCCCACGGGTACAGTTTTAATTTTTTTTTTTTTCTTTTTTTAATTATTTCAATTTTTTCTTTTTTTTTCTTTCATTTGTTACTTTTAGCTCTACTGGCTAGTGTGTTGTCCTGTCCGTCCGTCTTCCGTCGTCCGTCGTCCGTACGTCCGTCGTCTGTTAACTTTTCTTCAAACGACTTCTCCTCAGAAACACGCTTAGCTAATCTTTGACCAACCTTTACATGGATTGATCCTTAGATGAATGCTTTTTAGATTTGTTAAAATTAGGTCAGCGCTACATCCAAGATGGCTGCCATTACCCATATAATGGTCGAAACCTTAAAAAATCTTCTTCTCCAGAACCGCTGGACAGATTTCAACAGTTTTTCTTTTAAAATGATTGCCAACGCCTAGACTATCAAGTTTGTTCAAATAAAGTCCCCTGGGTCAAAAATGGCCGTGCCCGTGGGTCCAAAGTTTGTATATTGAGGTTTTGCAATGTATTTTCATATAGACATAATAGGAAAAACTTAAAAAAAATCTCTTCTCTGAAACCACAAGGCAACAAGAGCTCTCATGTATTACATGTAGCATCAGCTTATGGTCCTCTACTAAGTTTGTTCAAATGGTGACCCTGGGGTCAAATTTGTCCCCAGCCCCGGGGGTCACAGTTTACATAGATTTTATATAGGATTTTTTTTCTTAAAAAATCTTCTTCTAGGAAACTACAACAGCCAGATGCAGAGGTTTGATATTTTGCATTTATTATACAGCTTATGGTCCTTTACCAAGTTTGTTCAAAATGGTGACCTTGGGGTCACATCTGGCCCGCCCTGGGGTCACAGTTTTTACATCATGCTTGTTTTAAAAAAAAAATTATTTTTTTTAATTTTTATTTTTTTATTTTTTTATTGATTTTTTAATTATTATTATTTTTTTTTTTTTTTTTTTTTTTTATTTTTTAATTTATTTTTTTTCTTTTGTATTATCTCTACTGGACCAACTTGGAAAACCAGCCAGATCAGACCAGTAATGGCGGAGTTATGGCTCTTGATATAATTAAAAATGCTAATATTTTTGCCTCTTTTAGACGATTAGTCACTCGCTTCATTGATGTCATAAGAGCCATATTAGCCAGTAGAGCGTCCACATAGGCCCTCTTGGGCCTCTTGTTTTACATATTTCTGTGTAACTTTTGTCAATTCTTACACATATATGTGCCCCCCCCCCCCCCCCCCCCCCCCCCAACTACCCGCCTGGGGTCACATTTGGACCCCGCCCCAAGGGTCACATGTTTTACATAGACATGTATAGGGAAAAACTTAAAAAATCTTTTTCTCGATATGAAACTGCAAGCAAGCCAGATGTTTAATATTTTGCTGTTGCTATAAGCTTATGGTTCTTTACCAATTTTGTTCAAATGGTGACACCTGGGGTCACATCTGGCCCCGCCCCTGGGGTCACAGTTTTACATCAATGCTTGTTTTAAAAAAATATATTTCTTTATTTTTAATTTTTGTTATTATTTTTTATTTTTTTTGATTTTTTATTAATTTTTATTTGATTATTTTTTTTTATTTTTTATTAATTATTATTTTTTATTGTTTTTTACTTTTTATTATATTTTTTTTTTTATTTTGTTATTTTTTTAATTTTTAATTAATTTTTAGTTTTTTATATCTCTACTGGCCAAACTTGGAAAACAGCCCAGATCAGACCAGTAGAATGGCGGAGTTATGGCTCTTGATATAAATTAAGAATGCTATATTTTGCCTCTTTAAGACGATAGTCACTCGCTTCATTGATGTCAATATAGAGCCATATTAGCCAGTAGATGCGTCCACAGGCCCTCTTGGGCCTTCTTGTTT
>JAWPHD010010748.1:0-90408 GCA_037043455.1 Cyrtodaria siliqua | reverse complement strand
AGTGTAGGGATATTAAAGCTTTTGTTTTGTTTTCTCTTTAAATAAAAAAAAAATGCATAAAAAAACAACAAAAAAACTAAATCATTTTTAATTTAACTTCAGAGTAATAAACAGGATCAAATTCTGTTTTTAAATTCACCATCAACACTTTATTCAGTAAATTATAACGTATGTATTAGAATCTAATATCTATATTATGTACTAATGAAGTTAATTTTTTGACAGCTTGTCAAATAAAAGTTCATTTAAAGCCAAATTCTCTATATCTCTAACGGGACCGCATGTTCGTTGTGACATATATATTTTTTTATTTTCCATAAGTTGTGAACACCTGCTGACTTTATTGGTATTTCTTAATTATGTTATTGCCCCACAATTACGACTGGAATACACGGAAGAATAGGCTTGTTAGAACGCATTCTATTACGAATTTTTTTACCGCCAAGTTTAAAATTGCTATCTCTAGCGCGTAACTATAGTTGGGATAGATATACCTTCTCGGGTCTTTTATTTTAAATGTTCAGTGTAAATTCTTTCAGTGGTCTATGGCTTATTTAGTTTACTTTTATCAAGTTAATACAGAAATAATGTAGTTGAACAATTCTAAAAAAATACAAATCCTGAATTACTACCTTGCGTTTATTTGCGTGATGTTTATCTATAATAGTGTATAATGCAAACTGTTAAAGATAACAGTAAGTCTGCGTTTATTCAACGTAATTTTACATCGAACAGCACGTAAAAATGTAACACCATTGATGACTTTCTTTACTCTTCAAGTGCATTACACGCATTACAAGTATTACACGCCATGACTAAACACGATCTGAAATTTAATAATAGTGTCTGGTTTTAAACTTTCATTTATTTGTAACTTTTTTTTTTAGAATGATGTCCTATGTGGCTATATATAAATTAATGTATGGTTTATTTCAATTTGTCAAATTCTAGCTACGCGTTATATGTAGTACTTCATATTTTAATTCACATACGAATGAATCCACCCGTGCATCCCTTATCCGTATGTCAAAACAACGATATATATCTTAATAATACTACAATGCACTTGACCGATTTTCAAAAACTACCACTCATGTTCTTAGTTAGGACATTTCCAAGTTAAAGTTAAATATTTAAAATTAACAGTTTTTTCCCTCTAAATAAAGTTGCTTTTACATTGCAACAACTGGCAGTGAAAAATAAAACTCGATAGTTCACATTATCCAGAGTCCTTATATATAAGGACCCTACATATAAGGACCCTACATTATCCCATGAGAGAGAGAGAGGGACGGACGGACGGACGGACGGACGGGACGGACGTACGGACGGACATGTATGCGGTATTATATTAAAGAAACTTTTAATCCGAAATAACATTTATATATATATATATATATAAATAACTGAAAAGCCACTGCTATATTATGCAAATGTATACTCTATAAAACATAACGACACGATAAATCGGTGGTTTATTAGTATAAAAAGAAGCACCTGCTGTACTATTTAATATTCTCTTTTTTTATATATTAGCAACTAAAAAAATAATAAATATTCATTCTTACCTTCAATTTCTTTAAATCCGTGGAAATAATACATCGCGAATAATATATTTCTTCCATAAGGCTCGAAACACAGCTAAAATTCAACTAAATCCAAATTATAATTCTGGAAGATACCATTTTCGCTATAGGTATATAGGATTTTTTTAAGATTTTTCTATATTACTCTTTTGTCATTGTGACAATTATTTCCAACAAAGTCATTTGTTTTATCTTTTTAAATTTACAATATTGATTTCTTGTAATAGACATACTGGAATTATTGTAATTAAAATACTGATTCAATTAAACCAACTCTTCATAGTGACAGATAACTTATCACCCCTTATTGGCAAAATAGACTCGTCCACCCGTTGTCTAAATTACAGCTGGTGCATCTGGTTTAGCATATGGTGGTTTAGTGTATTAGTGGGCGTTTTTGACACTTTATAAAACATATTGATACAGTCAGTATATAGCAGATGGATTTAAAGAGATGAAACGACTTACATTTCACAGGTAAGCATTTTTATATTATTTTTTTGTTTCTTTTTGTTTAAGTTCTACAGTGTACATGTTTATTTATGTTAGTTACCTTACATGTAAGTATGTGATACAAAATGAAATACTTAAAACCTACACGTACATTCGTTATAGTTAATATGAAAAATCGACCGTCATATATAACTTTGCATGTGTTAGAAATGGCGTAAAACACCATACAAACAAAACAAAGACATTATCAACATTATGCAGATAATACGTAACGTACATAAAACGTGGCACGGCTCCTTACATTTCAATCTGATATTCAAGTTGCCACAAACCGTAAGGCGGTTGAAGGTTCTTTCAAGAAGGTCAACCAAAATCTAATTTGCCAATTGAAGTTTAATTTAATGCAGCCTACACATCCATATCAACCAATTCTGTTAATGTCCATGTATATCTTTTGGATCGTACCGACGAAGCGTGGCAACATACTATTTTAAGTTCGCTGTGTATTGTGCTGTATTGTAAATGGTACGTTACAGTAACAGTAACTGCGAATTTCTGATAAAAAACAACAACATAACTGAATTGTTTGTAAGTTCTTAAACATAGTTTATAGTTGTTTTTTTCTTCTTCAAATAATCATAGTAATCTGAACGAAGTAAAAATAAGTTAATCCACTTTTGTAACATCAAGATCGCGTAATCGTCAATAAATTAGCAAGCTATCGTGCAGTGATAATTGGGGAAAACAATATTCTATGTCTCTCCCATTAGTTTTTCTACATATAGATTAACTTGTATTTGTTCAGTCATTAATTTAATTATAATATTAGTATATAACAAATAGTTTTGGAACGTAATTAACTGTTAATATTAAACACTGTAATACCAATAATATATTTTATTTATATAATACATTGCGTACTTACACCGTACACTATATCAACACGTGCGCCGGCGCAAGCTAACACGACAGGGTACCCCACAGGCTGACGTAAACATTAAACGTGTACATGACAGAAACACTGCATACATGATTCTTAGCTGTGCGCATTCAAGTTCTACAAGCACGGGCATGTGACAATTACACTAACATCCGCGATACTTAAAACAATCTTAATTAGTTAACATGCACGTACCAGGGGCGGAACCAGGATTTCAGCTTAGTTGAGGCGTAAGATTTTGGTCAATTTTCGGGTCGGTCCGTATCTAGCCTCATAAAACGGTTGCGGTAGTTGATAGGGTAAAAAAGTCCGTTTTCAACTAAAAGGATTAAACAATGTGTTAATGAAACCAGTCATTAGCCATTATGCGTCGAACTAGCTAAGCGAGCGAGAAAACAAATTATACTGAGGGCGTGCATCGAAATTGTTTAACACAAAGGATTTAAAGGGAATGTAGCGATACAGCCAAACATCTTGAGTGTTAAGAGTTCTGAAAAACTTGAATAAGGGTGAAAGAATTATCAAAATCGGATGATAAACAAAGAAGATATGATCATTTGAAGTTTCTGTTGAAACAGATATGGAAGCGGCCATTTTGAAAGCTATGACATCACGGTTCTAAATTACCATATATGGAATAGTTTACACATTTATAGGGAAAAACGACAGCAATTGTATGAACAATATGTAATACTTAATGGCAATAATGCTTTATATGACCAGTAAACATTTTTGCATTCATTTGCAATGATTTTCTTCGTTTTAAACGATATTTATCAATATTCCATATATGGTAATATAAAACTATGATGTCATAGTTCTAAAATGGCGGCTCCCATATCCTTTTTAGAACAACCTTTACAATGGTCGTATCTTTTTTGTTTATCATCCAATTTTGATAATTCTTTCACCTTTCCCCCCCCCCCCCAGTAACATGGACAAACATGTATGATCCGGAAACTTTACGGGGATGGGAGTGGGCGCACCCCCCCCCCCCCCCCCCCTCCCACTGGATCCGCTAGTGCGTACGATATACTAACATGTACGTTTGTGATAGATAACTCGAAAGTATATGAAAGTAAGTATGAAACTAACATGTTCCGACGCGATTCTAACCCGTATGTACCTGATATGTATGATACTGGTAGCATAGCGTACGGCTGTCACAGTCACATCGACACGTGTCAGTATTACTAACGTTCGCGTTAGCTGTCACTTTCGAACGTATATGTGAGCATCATCATCATATAATCTTGATATTTGTTTTAATTTATAATTCATATAAATCATATTTCATATTTTAATATGAAATAGTTCATATCCATTAAACATATTTTCAGGAGTGTGTGTTTAACATAAACAAGTATGTTAACATAAACAAGTACGCTACTTAACGACTTAACAGATCAACTTAAACTGTTGATATCAAGAAATCACTTTATTTTTTATATCAGTAAGTTGATTTTTATTTTTTTCAATAAAAACAGAATTTTTGATAACAAAGCATTAGTTTATTCTTGCTATAACAATCAGTTTAAAATAATTACGCTTATTTTTCTTATACTAAATATATTAATTTTTTTATGTCAAGAAATGGATTTTTATTATTTATCAAGAGCTGTTGGAACTTGACATTAACAAATCGAATTATTTCATAGTTCATATCAATAAATCGTATTTTGGATATTAAGAAATGAAATAATGTTATTAATAAAATGAATGATTTATATAACGGCGCCCCATAAGCTGTATGAAAAAGTCAGTTTACCAGGATCATTAAGCAATCGATTACCATATGCATTTGTAGCGGTGTATCTATTGAAAGAAGTGACGATATAACATCATAAATTTTTTTTTTTTTTTTTTTACAGACAACCGTGACCACTGCACATTAATCGAAGTGATGCGATGAACTGATATTTGTTTTATTTATTAACAGTGCTATCAAGTCCATGGTGGTTGCACGTGAAACAGTTCTGGGAGCACAGAAATGACGAAAAAGTTCTTTTTATTCAGTTTGAAAAATTAATAAAGGTATGACCGCTTTTCATGATTCTTCTTGGTGCCATTTCAGCTCTTACGTATATCTTATACATATATGCAGCGTTTGACTTTGTAGACTTTCTTTCTTTTTATTATATTTATTAGTCGAAGATAAAATAAAGTATTGCGAGGCTTATCGTTTTCGTGGCGAACACTTCGTGTTGCCACTTTGTGTCTTGATGCGTTTTGTAAAAGTAGACACACAAATATAGTAAATGGGTTCATCGGAAGGAACCAACTCTTACACTATCTTGTAAATGTTATAGCGTGACCCAGCTAGCTCTAGTGTTACCACACGCCATAACAAGGGGTGGTCATGCAAACAAACGACAGCTTTCGTAATCATCATTTATCGATGGTACTGAATAAAAGTATACAATACTCAACATAAGTCATCTAATATATTACACATATACATTCCATATCACAGATTTAGTAATTACGCAGTAACTGTGATAAATACGAAGTTTATCATACATACAATTACTTAATGTATTTAAAACACATCATACTTAATGCATTTAACATCATGCATTACTCATATATTACAATCTTACTGTTAATGGATATATTAACATATTGCAAGATATACAACTTCCTTAATGCATACCTGCAGTATGAACTATTGAATAATATAATCACCAACAATCGAAGTTTAGTAAAAGTACACAAATACAGTAAATGGGTTCTTCGGAAGCAACGAACTCTTACAGTATCGTGTAAATTAGAACTCCCTGTCATTCAGTAATTCAGTTATCAATATTTTAATAAATTTTGCACTAAATGACGTCATACGAACTCGTATATTACAGGGTTATTTGCCTGTGTGTATTAATAACATTAGTATTTATATTATCCGATCAAAACCAGTGGCATTGAAGCACCGTTTTATGTTGATAGAGTTGGTAAATGTTTGAGGTATTTGAGTGATAAAATCCCATATATATTCGATATAATTGACATGCTATCGACCTCAATGACCTTCAATTCCTACGTACCTACCAGGTATATGTAAACCCGCTAGAAATATATTATTTCTTAATGGATATTTTATTCTCTGAGCATCCTCGTATTTGTTCATCTCAAACAATACTGCTAAACAGAAGCCGCGTTTCAATGTGTATATTCACTATTTATTTTGTTTTTCTCAAACCATTGTACATTACAATCTTCAGAACCGACGGCTTACGATCAAACAGATTGCTGAGTTCCTTGGTAGAGACATAACAGAGGAGCAGCTTAATCAGATAATGGAACACACAAGTCTAGAAAGCATGAAAAACAACAATTCTGTCAACTTAACGTACTTTGAGGACGCATTTGCAACAGACAAAAATTATGGCGCTTTTATAAATCAAGGTTTGTGACATTAAAACATTTACTCTTTTTAGAGAGTTGTGAAATACTGAACATGGTGTGTTAATCGGTAAAATATAATGCTGACTCACAGTGTCTGATTAATTGTATATTTAAACCGTTGTAGCGAGAACATTGCATCGACCAATGTTTTTCAGTATATTTAGACAGTGTAAAATACAAAATTTAACAATGCCAAATTTACTCCAATTTATATTAATATCTCTGTAGCACAATATTACACAGGCCGATTTTTGACATCATTTAAGCTCCGCTGCAGGCGGAAGGGGGATATAGTAATGCCCTCCTTCCATAAGTCCGTCCGTCCGTTCATCTGTCCGTCTATACGTACCTCCGTCCGTCCCATTCGTGTCCCCCCAATAACTCAAAAACTACTAATGGGACTGGAATCAAATTTCACGCAATGATAGGGGCAATGAGAGGATTTGCAGAGCGCAAGAACAATGACTCTGCCTTCTTTAAATTATAGTAACTGCCCTTTGTAATTTTATACTTATAATTGGTGTCCGCTCTATAACTCGAAAACTACTAATAGCACTGCAATGAAATTTCAAACAATGATAGAGGGCAATGAGAGAAATTACAGAGCACAAGAACCATAACCTGTCTTTATTTGAATTATAGTTATTGCCCTTTGTAATTTTATACTTACAATTCGTGTCCGCTCTATAACTCGAAAACTACTAATAGAACTGCAATGAAATTTCACACAATGATAGAGGATAATGAGAGGACGTGCAGAGTGCAAGAACCATAACTATGCCCTCAGTTAAATTAGAGTTATTGCCTTTTGTAATTGTATACATATAATTTTTGTCGTCTCAATAACTCGAAAACTATTTGTGGGAATGTAATGACATTTCACACAATGGTAGAGGGCAATAAGAGGAGAGCACAAGAACCATACCTCTGTATCAATTTAAATTAGAGTTATTTCCTTTTGTAATTTAACACTTATAATTCGTGTCCGCTCTATAACTCGAAAACTATTAATAGGACTGCAATGAAATTTCACACAGTGATAGAGGACAATAACAGGACTTGCAAAGTGCAAGAATCATAACTCTGCCTTCAATTAAATTAGAGTTATTGCCCTTTGTAATTGTATACGTATAATTTATGTCCGCTCCATAACTGGAAAACTACTAATTGGATTGCGATGAAATGCAGAGTGCAATAACCATAAATCAGTCTTCATTTATTTAGATTTATTGCCCTTTGTAAGTTTATACTTATAATTCGTGTCTGTTCCATAACATGACAACAGCTTATGGGACTGCAATCAAATTTCTCACAATGATAGAAGACTATGAGAGTAAGTGCAGAATGCAGGAACCATAACTCTGTCTTCATTTAATTGAAAGTTATTGCCCTTTGTTATTTTATACTTATAATTATTGTCCGAAGCACAACTAAAAAACTACTAGACTGGAATGAAACATCACACAATGATAGAGGGAAAGTAGATGAAGTGAAGATTGCAATAACCATAACTCGAACTTCATCACAATAGAGTTATTGGCCATTGTAATTCTATACTTAAAATTCTTGTCCGAAGCATAGCTCCAAAACTACTAATGGATCTGCAATGAAATACAATGACAGAGAGCAATAAAAGGATGTGGAGAATGCATGAACCATAACTATATGTTTATTTAAATAAGTGTTATTTCCCTTTGTTATTTTATACTTATTATTCTTGTCGGGTGCATAGCTTAAAAAACTACTAATGGGACTGGAATAAAACTTCACACAATGATAGAGGGCACAACGTCCTTTAAACAAAGCATTCAATCATGGGCTCTACAGCTACATAGGAAATAACACTGCGGCGGGTGATATGGCTGTCTCTCAGATTGCTTCTTGTTTCAGTTTAAATTAAATCAAACTCTATAGTACAACACTGTATAGGCCATAGTTTAGATAAATTATATATTGATATTATATCTCCAAAACATACTTTACATTTGTTGTTTTGTGTGAAACTTGGCAAAACTTTTTTAATTGAAATTAAAAGGCCTTTTTTAAACATTATATGACAACTTCACGTTTTTTAGTCTGTTTTTGAAAAAAAATCGATGAATTATTATCATGACTTGATCGGCGGCTAAGTTTTGCGTTAAGGTCCACCTTTTAAGTAACTCTCAAGCTACAGCTTTGAAACTTTGCATAGTTGTTTTACATCATCACACAACAAATCAAGTTTCATAACTATGTTGTGCATTTTGCAAAAGTCATGTCCCCTTTTTGGACTTAGTATTTTGGTTAAGTTTTGCGTTAAGGTCCGCTTATTTAGAGTGACTCTTACAGCTACAACTTTAAAACTTTGCATAGTTGTTCTACATCATAACATTACACAGCAAATTAAGTTTCATAACTCTGTTGTACATTTTGCAAACGTTATGCCCCTTTTTGAACTTAGAATTTTGATTAAGTTTTGCGTTAATGTCCACTTATTTCAGTGACTCTTACAGCTACAACTTTAAAACTTTGCATATTTGTTCTACATCATAACATCACACAGCAAATCAAGCTTCATAACTCTGTTGTGCATTTTGCAAAAGTTATGCCCATTTTTAATTTAGACTTTTGGTTAGGTTTTGCGTTAAGGTCCACTTTTTTTAGTAACATTACAGTTACAGCCTTGAAACTTTGCATAGTTGTTCTACACCATAACATCACACAGCAAATTACGTTTCTTAACTCTGTTTTGCATTTTGCAAAGGTTATGCTCATTTTTGAACTTGGCATTTTCTTACGTTTTGCGTTAATGTCCACTTGTTTTAGTAACTATTACAGCTACTGCTTTGAAACTTTGCATAGTTGCTCTGCATCATAACATCACCCAGAAAACCAAGTTTCATAACTCTTTTGTGCATTTTGCAGCAGTTATGTCCCTTTTTGAATTTTGAATTTTGGTTAAGGTCCACGAACAGACGAGCGTCAGGCACCCGCAGGCGCCCTCTTGTTTAAACGTCTCATCAAAGTATCTTTCGGTTTAAAGGGTGCAATACTGTATATTATATAGCTACGATAAGATTGTTAAATTGTGTTTTATTTCTTTCAGGAGAAGTATCCGGTTGGAAAAGAGACGTACCAGATGATTTGGCAAAGAAAATAGACGAAATGATAAAACGCGAACTTGGTGACACAGATCTTACATTTGAATAGACACATCGGCAACATTTGTAATTAGTGACTAATATTAGCGTAAAAACAACGTTTTAATGTTTCATGTCGATAAAAAACAAGCAATTTTAATAATACATTAGTAAAAAAAATGAATAAAAACACGGGACATGAGATGGGTTATTGTACGCTGTTGTAGCTGAACGAGTTTTCGTATTTATATAAATTATGTTAATGGTGACAATCGTATAAAGAATCCAATACACAACTACGTAGTCTTGCATTATACTGATTTATTATCTCAGTGAGTGTCGATTTATTCCACTACTAAGCATATAGAGTATATACAAACAGACAGCTGCATGATGTATGACTTAACATATCCACCAGTGTCAGGATGGCCTTGACATACAATGAAAAGGTAGAACTATTTTTTGTATGCTGCATTGCATATCTAATAAACTGCCTACACCGTGTATTAATTTTAGTTTTATGAAACGAATTAGTAATCTGCTCAATGAAAGTTCTCGTGAGCTAAACAGGTAATTCCTTTAAGGATTTTTGATTGTTTGGACACCTTGACAAAGGGTGTTTTGATCTTTGTTGAGAGTCCTGCTCACATTTACCTTGTCAGCTCTTAATCGAATACAGAACTTCCATAAACGATGGAAAGCTATTCCATAAACTTCGAAAAACCTGTGCAGCATTTTATTATCCAATGGGGACTTACTTTTAAAATTTTACATTAATTTAAGAACTCTGCTACGACAAGACTTATTAGGTGACGTGATTTTCAAACTTCGTAAGATCCATGATGATCACTTTCATAATTAAACTTGTTAAAATGTTTAACAAAAGTTGTTATGGCCCTATAATTTTCAAAGCACTGCATGTTTGACCCATTTACAACTCGTCAGTATGCTTTCCTCTTTAAATCAGAGACGGCAGGACAGATTGTTGACCGTGTGATGACGTCTACCTAAATCATCGAAGCATCGTGGCTGATTTCTGCCGTTTTTAGTCTCGTTATTTCGCCGTGAAAATTAATTCATGTTTAATAGTTGTTAATGACCGTAACCTCACTGTTGTATAATGATGCCAAACACATATGTAAAGTTACAATCCATTATGCTAAATGTTAAAACTTCTGCTAAATATTAAAAATTACTAAACGCTAACTGTTATAAAACTGAACATATAGCGTTTAGTGGAATAAAATGGCCACCATAGACAAATCTTTGAATTACTTCTTGTACACTGGGAAGCTAAGGCCGTGGGTTCAAATCCCACTGGAGGTAAAACATGTTATGCCCCACGAAGGGCGGCCTATGATAGTCGCACCGTCCGTCCGTCGCACCGTCAGTCCGTCTGTCCGTGCGTCTCACATTCCACGACGGAATTTCAAATTGCTCACCACAACAAGACGACCCTTACAGAATGCCTGTCTATTTGTGAACATTGGGCGAATATATTGCGAACATTCTGCGAACTGGTCTGTTCGCAGCAACTATTCGTTAAACGTTCGCAACTATCCACGAAAACAAAGCGAATGCAATTTTAACTGTTCTTAGAAGAACTCCAAGCGGTAAATTGTTGGCTGCATATTTGCCAAAAGAACTCAGAAGAAAAGGAAAACGGTCACTTATTTGCCTTAGACGTGCACGTAGGACTTAGAACAATTGCAAATGGTACTAAAAAGTACTTGCTGTTTATTTCAAAATTATATCCCTTTATAACACATGAAAAACGTATGCTTTATGATTTCCAGTGTATCAATACCCTCTCAAATGGCACATAATTGGTTTAAAATAGAAAGCTTTCTGAAAGTCATCATCACAAATATTTTTCTTAGGTCTGTAGGATAACAACTTGATAGTAATCATAAATCATAAATGTGTAACAGTAAAGTACTGATACACATTGAACATATAAATCATGAATGTTGATATATACACACCCTAGTTCTAAGATAATAATAAAGACATTCAGCACACACAATTAAATCATAGCCTGAACACATGTGTTGATAGTAAATTATTTAGAACCTGTGCTGGTTGTGTTGTTAGTTAGTCACGTGACTGTCATTATCCAATAAAATAGATGCTTCTAGATTCAAACACAAGTGTACAGTATTTATACACAGAAGTCAAAGTAAATAGACCAGACAAAAAGGAATAATAATGATTAGTATTTCTAATTTAACAAGAGGATCAAGAATTGCAAGGCAATCCATAATCCCCCACCGGCCCAGACGAGCATTTTCCAGACATTTCCTATGATGAGTTCAAAGATCAAGGTTAATGTTACAATGACCTTAATTTGGTACGCAACACACCGCTATCCCAAGATGTATTCACATACCAAGTTTGGTGTATCTAAGTGTTATAGTATTAAAAATACGGTCCAATCAAGCATTTTCGATAACAGAGGTCACAGGTCAAGGTCACATGACCTTATTTTGGTATGCGACACACCACTATCCCAAGATGTATTCACATATCAAGTTTATTATCTTTAAGTGTCATAGTATTGAAAATACGGTCCGGACAAGCATTTTCTATGACAGAGGTCAAGGTCATGGTCAAAGCGACAATGACTCTATTTTGGTACGGACACACCGCTATCCCAAGATGTATCCACATACGAAGTTTGGTATGTCTATGTGTTATAGTATTGAAAATACGGTCTGGACAACCTTTTCTATGACAGAGGTCACAGGTCAAGGTCACAGTGACCTTATTTTGGTACGCGACACACCGCTATTCAAAGATGTATCCACATACCAAGTTTGGTATCTCAAAGTCTTATAGTATTGAAAATATGGCCCGGACAAGCATTTGGAAGGACGGAAGGAAATAAGGACGGAAGGACGGACAGGGTGCAAACCTATAGTCCCGCCCCACGGGACCGATGGGGGACTAATAAACGACAAAAGAGTTATGGACATTCCGTGATAATTACTGGCCAGGCGTGTCAACAACGGACAAATACACACACGGGTCGTTCTCACAAAACTACAACCAACCATACAGTAAGGACCTACACAGACGTTAACCTGAACTATGGCTAGTTTGGAGCACCACTCGTAGTTACCTTTACCTAATAGTAAACGTATAGGCCCTTATAGCCTGTATAACATATGCATGAATTATATGCAAGGATGCAGACTGTACTTTACTTTATGAATAATCTGCATATTAATATAGCGTTATATACAGTAATTTTTAATCAAACATGACAACGATAACTTATTCCTGTTCTATTTTTTTTAATGCAATGATGACGTAGGGTTAATGTGAACTCTGAAGTTTGATGTGTGAACTCCGAAGTCTGAAGTGTGAACTCTGAAGTCTGCTCTTTGAAGGGTGAAGTCACCACCAGTTTTTCGTAAAACACAGTCTAAATTACTTATCAATGAAAATGTACTCAGTCTACCTTGTTTTCTACAGAGCTGATATAATTTGACTCGACATGTTCAAAAACCAGTGTTATTTCGATACATATTGGAAATGACGTGTTATGTAAACTGTTTAATAATGTGTTTATTTTGTATAAATGGCGACGATTCACGTAAAGGAAGTAACTAGACGCAGGTCGTTGCGGACCCAAACATGTTCGCCTAAAGTTAGTAAAGTACATGTCTTTTCCACAACTGGTGGCTACAAGGTTTGCTTTTTCTATTCAATATAAATGGGTAAATTATATTATTAACGATTCAAGAAGGTAGTATAGGCCATTGTTAGTTTGTATTTTACTAATATAGGCGATAATATTAAAGAAAGATTATTTCACTAAATTTCAAATCAATTTTTTTTCATAATAGTTTCAGAAAATATTGAAATGCTGATAATTTTTAAAATACAAATTAGAAATTGGAATTTCTTATTTATATTTGATGAATATTTTGCGAACAGTTTCTACTGTGAATAATTTGTGAACAATTTAATGTTCGCCAATTATTCGCGAGAACTGTTCGTGGCAGACCTAATTTGCATTTCAAAAATGAATATTTGGTGAATACTCAGCGAACTGTTTCTGCTGCAAACTACTGGCGAACAATGCTTTCTAGTGAATCATTTGCAAACAGTTGAATAGTCGCCAAGTAATCGCATGAACTGTTTGCGGCAGACCTAATTTGCATGTCAAAAATGAATGTTGTGTGAATGGTTGGCGAACATCTTTTGTAGTGAACTATTGGCGAACAGTGCTTTCTGTTAAAGAAGGATAAAAATATCGGACAGGGAAAGCAGCATTCAAGGACGACAGTCAACCACAAAACACAAAAACAAACACGCAAACAGACAAACGGAAAGGCAAAAGTAATAAAAAATGCAAACGACATTACAAACACAAAAGGGTTGCCAATAGGGCTACCGCCTTGGAACGGTCAGTGGCAAAGTAGGTCACTGGGGGTTTAAACCGGTTCTAGGGTGCACCAAACCTCACACTTACCCTACTGTCATCCCATTGAAACAGGACAGTGTAAATAAAGAAATCCCCGTCATGATCTAATCTCTAACCAACAAGGCAGCATCAATAGGCAATATAAGTAAAACACAAATATGCTCGTGTAAATATAATACAAAAAAACAATAGCCTAGAAAGCCACAACGAAGGTACTCAATGACTTGGCAGAAGCCAGAGCAGAAAGAGAATACACCATTAAGGGCACGACAAGAAAGATCATAGACAAACATCAAACGCCACCTTCCCAATGGGCTTTAGGTAGTCGTCATCATAGGGTCCACAGCCTGTCCGGTCATCGTACAATTAAATAGGAAAGCATAGTGGCATGAACAATTTAATGTTCACCAAGTATTCGCGAAAACTGTTCGTGGCAGACCTAATTTGTATGTCAAACATGAATATTTGATGAATACTCAGCGAACTGTTTCTGCGGCGAACTACTGGTGAACAATGTTTTCTAGTGAATCATTTGCAAACAACTGAATGTTCGCCAAGTATTCGCGAGAACTGTTTGCAGCAGACCTACTAATTTGCATGTTAAAAATGAATGTTGTGTGAATGTTTGGCGAACATGTTTTGCAACGAACTATTGGAGAACTGTGCTTTCTGTTAAATTATTCATGAACGATTTAATGTTCGCCAAGTATTCGTGAGAACTGTTCGCGGCCTAATTTTCATGTCAAAAATGAACATCCAACGAATACTTGGTGAATATAAATATATATTGAGAACTATATTCGCTGATGGTTCGCAATGGTTCGCCAGAATAGTTCGCGGCAAGCCATTATTTTCCGTAAGGAGACGTGTCGCTGGTCCGTGGCTCCAAGGTCAAGCTGACACTATGAGTTAGAGGTCAAAGGTCGAAACCACTTGGGGGGCATTTGTCACAGTGACATTTCCTGTGTTTTTTTATTTGTTTTTTAATTCTTCATTTATATTATTGTTTCCTGTTTGGATGCGGTTTTCCTTTTGTTAAAGTTTGAATATAAAATGTTTGCATGTTTACATAGACATATAGGGAAAACTTAAAAAATCTTCGTTTAAATTGTTATCATGGAGTTGTGCGTTTAAATTTCGTTTGAGGGTTTTGTAGTGTTTTGCACTTGTAAAAAGGTATTGAAAGGAATTTAATGATGAAAACCTTTGATACAAGAGCCATTTTAGCTTGTAGAGCACCCACAGGCCCTCTTATTTTCTTGTTATTTATTAATTAGCGCTACCCCCCTGGTCTATCAAGTTTGCTCATTTGATGTCCCCGGGGTCAAAGATGGCTGCAACCCTTGGGTCCAAAGTTTGTATGTAGAGATTTTGCATGTATTTACATAAACCTAGACTTAAAAACATCTTCAATCAGCATTTGCAAGAGGACACTTTTTTCATCATTGCAAAGATCCTCAGGTGATCGATTCATGGCATTCTTCGCCCTCTTGGTTAGGATTGCACACCGTCTATCAGTCAGTCTGTCACACTTTGTTTCCGCTCAATAAATTCAGTTAGGATATGATATATTGGAATGCAAGTTTATGGGTAGGTAGCATACTTGAAAAGGAAGCTTGGATTGCATTTCGGGTGGTCACTGGGGTCAAGGCCACTGTTACTAAAAATAGAAAAACACGGTTTCCGCTCTGTTATTTCAGTTAGAAATGAAATATTCATATGGAAGAACCTTCCTCAAATCCAAATCGACTGAAAAAAACAATAATTTCACGAAATGTAACTCTTGGTGATAGTTTAGTACTGCTTTATCTCCCGCAGATAGCGATATCGGCAAAGCCGCCACGGTCGTTATGTAATTTAGCGTGTCGGCTGTCAAACTTACACACTTTATGGGGGCCATAACACAGTGGATATCATTATGTATCTATAATGACCATATGGAGTGTTTATCGTGAAAATATAAATGCACTTTTGTAAATTTAAGCAAAACACATTTTTAAAAAATCAGTTTAATATTTACATGAATTACGTTTTTATAAACAAGCTTATAAATTAAATGAAATTATGTCTCTTGCGAGAAGCGAATTAGACGATAATTAATTTCTCTTCATGTGAGTGATTCTCATAGGGGGCGGACTCTCAGTGGAGTGCACTTGGCGTGCAGAACGCCAGTTTTTGCCATGAGGCGTTTGACTGACCAGTTAACACGTTCAAATCTTATACTGGGTGGTATTAAGTTACACAGCGAGAGAACTATCAGTGAACACGCTAGAACACATGGAATAGAAAAAAGTACAGATAAGTATTGTTAATTTACAAACGGTATTTATAAGATCAGTAGTTTAGCTGGCACTGGTGTAAATATTTAATTATTTATTTGTGTTTTCTATACGAATGATCAGTCGTACATGTCTTTTCATTACTTCAGGTTTCAAAAAGCTTTGAACATGATGAATATCCTGAAATGTTTATATTTCCTAAGAAAATAATAATAGCAAAGATGAGATATAGTTCGTGGTTGCTGTGAATTATTGTAAAATGTTTGCAACACAATATAGTGTTGTATGCTGTCACGCGTAAGATTGCACGTGAACGTCATGCATGGTTGTGTAAATGTGGTACATTTTTATCACCAATGCAAGTATACAGCTATATATAAGAGAGCTGGTACATAAAGGAAGATCAATGTAGTACAGTGTGACTGGGGCGTGTATCAAGTGAAGTGTCTACGGCATGTACTCAAAAAGCTGACGAGTGTATATTTGATTGCTAGATAAATTTGTGTATGTGAAATAGTAATGTCCTCGACAGATGATAGGTTAGAATCTGACACGGTCGCGGAGATCCTGGGTTCGTATTCCGATTGAGGAACGATTAAAGAAAAAGACGAACTCAAAAGATAAGTAGTTTTTGGATGGTAGTGAAATTCTCCAGTTTGGTAATGAAAGAGGGGTTGTGCTCATCTATCCCACTATACATGCAGGTTGAGTGAAGCTAAAGAAGGATACAAATATCGGACAGGGAAAGCAGCATTCAAGGACGACAGTCAACCACAAAACACAAAAACAAACATGCAAACAGACAAACGAAAAGGCAAAAGTAATAAAAAATGCAAACGACATCACAAACACAAAAGGGTTGATAATAGGGCTACCGCCTTGGAACGGTCAGTGGCAACAAAGGCCACTGAGGGTTTAAACCGGTTCTAGGGTGCACCAAACCTCACACTTACCCTAGTGTCATCCCATTAAAACAGGACAGTGTAAATAAAGAAATCCCCGCCATGATCTAATCTCTAACCAACAAGGCAGCATCAATAGGCAATATAAGTAAAACACAAATATGCTCGTGTAAATATAATACAAATAAAACAAGAGCCTAGAAAGCCACAATGAAGGTACTCAATGACTTGGCAGAAGCCAGAGCAACAAGAGAAGTTCACAGTTTATTTCATCTCTGGTCAAACGTATCCTTTTGTATTATAAGGTGTGAATATTTGTTCAACAATAATTGACATGATTGTCATAATATATGCAAATCATTGTCACGACAAAATTGATTAGAAAAGACTATTTTTAATGTTCACAGTCTTAATCGCCAGTCTAGCAGATCATTATATGTAAAGTGTGATCACAAAGTGTGAACATTTTGTTAATTAGCATAATTGACATCGAATACTTGTCAATTAATCTGTTGGAAATGCGATGAATTTACAGCATAATTAAGTCTCGTTAATTACTTTCCAGCAGTTATTATCCTTCAGACCATTGTACTGAAATAAACTTTAATAAATTATTTACTGTTATAAATATTGAATTGATTGTATTCTTTATTAAAATATCATCTTGGTTTACAATAAACACAAACATAAATAATACATCATAAACACTAAATATAGCCTTCCATTCTAACAACAATTAAAAGAGATTACAGAAATAAAACTCATTTAAAAATTAACTTATGACATCAAAGTGCTACAACATCAAATTTATACTTGTTAAATATTTTATTTTCAAATATTTGTATACACAAAAAAACCATACTTGCATAAACAATCGGATCAAATGTACAGTTTGATCGATAAACTGATACCGCCCTGGTCCGTAATATATTTCTCAGCGTCGTCTGCTTATCGCAAACAACAACAATAATTTAAAAATTAAAAAAAAATCGCTAATCTTTGCTTGTAAAACTGACCATCTATAATTATTGTCAGTAGAAAAAAAACTATATCAAAATAAAGATTATTGTTTCACATATTTAAAACCGTTGGCACCTAAGGCTTCAGTTTCGTCATTATGCGATGTATTTACAATTAAAATAACACATGTTCGACATATTTTAAGAATTTTATTTAGAACATATAAGGACACTTATTAGTGTATTTAAAAACAAAAACAGACCACGATCCTTTTATCATAAACATATAAAACTTATATCAAAATAAAGATAATAAATTGTATTTTAAGAAACCGTTTGCATCTAAGCGATCACATTTATAGAATTTCTACAATTAAACAATAATGCAATTTCCTACTATACGCTCCATGTAAAAATGTGGCGACTCATCGATAACCCGTTCTTTTGCTAGCATTCTTTCTATTTTTCTCAAACACGTCGAAGCTTAACATCATATCTGCCGCAATAGGGCTACATATACATCCCTTTTGTACCACTTCGCATCAATTTTAAGATCTACTGGACCTATAATAAACCCGTACATCGACATCTTTCTACCTGATGTGAGGAGTTTCACATCTCTAATCTGTTTGGGCGGTACTTTCAGTGCTTTGAATACCCTGTCCGATATAATGGTGATCTCGCCGTGGGCACCCAGATTCCCGGATCGAGGTTCGGACCCCGATCGCGATCCTTGCCTGTTTAAATCCCCTCTTGCAAGCTGACGACGCCCTCCTGGTGGCTCCCGTCGTGGACAATCCCTCTTAAAGTGTCTGACTTCTCCACATCCAAAGGATGTGGGTTTTGGCCGTTGTGGTGGGAGTTGACCTTGTGGGAGGCGTTCATGCCTTCCTCCCCTTCTTTACCGCGCTTGATCTCCCGCCGGGCTCCCTTACCATACACAGTTTGGTGCATTGATACCACTTGGCTATCGCTGCCTCTATGTTTTCTGGCTGGCTCAAACCCGCATGATGGCCGGCTTCCCGGTCCAGTAGCCCCTGGCAGAACAGGGTCATGCACCGCTTGGCGAGTTGAATATTCTTCTGGCAGATACTTAAAGGCTTTGGAGGCCAGGCTCAGCATTCTATCCGCCCAGTCATCCAAAGGCTCCCCTGGGTTCTGGGTAGCTTGTTGGAACCTGGCATGGGCAGAAACAGGAAGCCCTTGTTCCCAAGCCTGCTTTCCAACTGCCTTAACATTTTGCGGTAAGACGTCTTCCCAGCTGGACTCCTATCCCTGATGATAGCGCAGTATGCCGCTGCTTTCCCTGTCATCGACCAGCAGAGGCACTCCAGGCATTGTTTACTGGACCATCCCTTCATGACTTGATGGGATCCCAGTCTTTGCGTGAGCCAGACGACCCTGGCTTGTATTTCCGGTAGTCCGGTTTCATTGTCCCTTCTTTTCCATTATCATCCTCACTCTCCTCAATCGATGATGGTGAGGAAGGGGACCGACTCGCACGCTTTACTTTAGACTTACTAGACTTCCTCTTGATGAAGGGTCCCTTTTTCTTGCCATTGGTATTAAGAGACATATGTTTCTTGCTTGGCTTGACCCCATCCTCATCCTCACTGTCCTCACTTGATGATGGTGAGGATGGGGACTGACCCGCACGCTTTGCTGACTTCCTCTTGATGGAGGGACTCTTTTTCTTGGGTAGCAAGAGACACATGTTTTTTACTTGGCTTAACCTCATCCTCACTTGATGATGAAGATGAAGTGCGGTGTCGACTCTTGCCCTTCCCCTTACTCACTTTTGTGGGTCCCACGGCTATAGTAGCAGTTTTGGTTGCCTCCTTTTGCACATGCCCCATACTGGTCGATAGACCTTCACCCCCACCATGTCCCCCACCGTCTTCAAAATGCCCTGGATCTGGCCCGCTTGACTATTATGAGTTCCGCTGGTCCTAGGATGTCCTCTAATCTATGTTTGTGTTCCTCAGATTGTAATTCCTGGTTATGGTGCCTTCCTGGCGGTGTCGGTAGTGATCTCAGATCAAAGAGGCTCCGGTTTCAAAATTGCGATACAGGATGTCACTGCTGTAACCATCTTCCTCACAGTCCTGGTACGGGCCCACCTCTGTCTCACTCTGCAGTGGAGTGAAATCTAGCATATCCACTATGTCTGATCCCAGAGTAGACCGTGTAACCGACTGCAACGTTTCCAATGTGAGGTTTCCATAAGCCTCCCTCACAGCTACAATGGCCCTCGCGAGTTTTACCCCTACCCCGGGTATCTGTCGCAGCTCATCAGCGGACGCGTAATTGACCGCAATCATTGATGATGGTATTCTACTTCCTGAAGTCATTTTGACGTAGAAAATACCGTGTATATAAACAAACAACAACAACAAAAAAATCTTTATTTTGTTTATTTATCTTTTAAATCCTTCCATTTATTTAATAAGTTTTTTTTCCTAAAACAAAAAACAAAACAATCCGCGATTACAACATACAGCAAACCACTTTGCACTGCGAACCACTGCCAAAAAATCACGATACTTTTAAGCGCGAGATCATAAAACACTCTCGAATTTACAATATGAAATACGCAATACACCGTCATGCAACATAGTCGAACCTCGATAGCTCGAAGTTAGCGGGACCATAGGGATATGTTCGAGCTATCGGTGGCTTCGAGGCATCGAGGTAACGGTAAAAACCAAAATATCTATCCGAATTTGTGTACCACCCGAAATAGTGTTACTTGTGTACGTGATGTATCGTTCTCTGTATGTTTTTGATGTTCATGCATGTTTGTTTAAACCTCATAACGGATATATAACATGTAATTGTTACACTGAAAATACAAGAAAAACTGCAATAATGTGTTTGTTTTATCATTTATTTAAAGAAATATCGCACTAATAGTTTTTAACATACATTTCGGAAGTCCGAATAATGAGAACAAGGTAACACTGGTTTCCGTACATTATTTAATTAGAAAATCAACCGTGTTTAATTTATCGTAATTAACAGTAAACGAAGTTCACTAAACATAAATTTTATCTGTCTATTATCGCTTTTCAATCATAAATGTTCGCACCTTTACCAACCAACCTTATCTGTTTTGATCGAACTTGCTACAAACAAATACAAACGCGTCGATTACAATTAATATGGCCGACGTCGCATGGATCATCACCTTCGATTAAGCGAGGTTTAAATTCACACAAAAATGGATCTTCGGACCGTAAAAAGTATTCGAGCGAGCCGGGGTATTCGAGAAATAATATTCGAATAATCGATGTTAAATTACATTGAATTATATAGGAGTTGTGTCGGGACCGGAAAATGTGTTCGAATTACCGATGGTATTCGAATCACCGGTGTTCGAGCTATCGAGGTTCGACTGTAGTTTAGTTTGTGCTTAAAGGGACACATGGCATCTTGAAGTATTTGAAATAGGTGTCTCGATTTATATATCCAGTATCATTTTTAGCTCGACTATTCGAAGAATAAGAGAGCTTATTTAATCACCCCAGCGTCGGCGTCGGCGTTGGCGTTGTCGTCGGCGTCATCGTCGGCGTCGGCGTCCCATATCAAGGTTTGCGTGTAAGCTGTGTTTACAAGTCTATATCTCTTACATTTCTTATCCTAGCACAACCAAATTTGTTCATGGGCCTCCTTATAGCATTATCGTAAGGGCTGCCGAAGCAATTTTGGTTCCTGTAACCCATGGGTTCCCATGGAACCCAAATTATGATAGCCCACACAATGTGCCCCATTTCACATCAAATTTTGCGTGTAAGCTGTGTTTACATGTCTATATCTTTTACAATTCTTACCCTAGCACAACCAAATTTGGCCATTAGCTTCCTATAGCATTATCATAAGGGCTGCTTAAGTAATTTTGGTTCCTGTAACCCCTGGGCTCCCATGGAACCCAAATTCTGATCCTTAAAATATGTCTGTTTCACATCAAATTTTGCGTGTAAGCTGTGTTTACAGGTCTATATCTCTTACATTTCTTGTCCTAGCTGAACTAAATTTTGGAATTGGTTTCCTTATATATGTTGTAAAGGGTTGGATAAGTAATTTTGTCTTCTGCAAATTCTGGTCTCCTATGGAACCCAAATTGTGATGGGAACCCAAATTGTGATGGCCCATAAAATGTGAAATAAAGGCAGATTTAGGTTTGGATGTAAGCATGTATATATCTATAATTTTGGTTTGGGATTATGCATCTTATTACTTCACCCATATTGGGGCATGGGCTCCTCCTCCCCCACCCCACCCATCCCCTCTTCCCTCCACACTTTTTTTTTTTTTTACATATTTCTGTCTTGTTTTAGTCAATTTTTACACATATATGTTCCAACCCTCCCCGCCCCCCCCGCCTCTCACCCCCTCCCTCCCGCCTCTCACCCCCTCCCCCCGACTTGAAACTTTTTTTCCCGCTACCCACTCCCGCCTCTCCCCTCCGCTCCCTCCCCCCACCCCACCCACACTTGAAACTATTTTTTTTTTACATATTTCTGTGTTGCTTTTGTCAATTCTTATACATATATGTTGCCCACTCACCCCCCTCCCCAACTCACTCCCGCCTCTCACTCCCGCTACCCCCCACCCCACCCCCACTTGAAAATCTATTTTTTTCATATTTCTGTGTTGTTTTAGTCGATTCTTAAACATAAAAGGTGCAACCTCCCCCCACCACAGACTCACATCCCCTCCCCCACTCCCAAACACACACTTGAAACTTTCTTTTTTTTTTACAATATTTCTTTGCTGTTTTAGTCAATTCTTACACATATATATTTCCCCCTCCCCCTGCCCCTAAGCCTCCCCCGCCTCTCCCCCCGCACCCCACTCCCACTTGAAACTGTTTTCTACATATTTCTGTGTTGCTTTTGTCAATTCTTACACATATATGTTGCCTCCCGCTCCAACCCCCCCCCACCCCCAACCCCACCCCGCCTCTCAGACCCCAACCCCCACACTTGAAACATTTTTTTTTTACATATTTCTTTGCTGTTTAAGTCAATTCTTACACATATATGTTGCACCCTCCCCCCTGCCACCACCCCACCCCACCCCACCCCCTCCCCACCCCACCCCACCCCTACTTGAATATGTTTTTTTACATATTTCTGTGTTACTTTTGTCAATTCTTACACATATATGTTGCCCCCGCCTCCCCCCACACACACTTGTTTTTTATTTTTTTTTACATATTTCTTTGTTGTTTTAGTCAATTCTATGTTGCCCTCCCCACGCCTCTTCACCCCATCCCCACACAAACTCGATTTTTTTATTATTTTTTTCTTTATATTTTGGTGTTGTTTTGGTGAACTATTACATAGCTTCTTACACATATATATTGCCCTCACCACCCCCACTCCACCACCATCCACCCCCGCCTATCTCCCACCCCCATCCAGCACCCGACTCAACTCAATTTTTATTTTATTTTTATTTTTTACATATTTCTGTGTAGTTTTGGTCAATTCTAACACATAGTTATGTTGTGCTCCCAACCCCACCCCACATTGTTGTAGCCTTGTTTTCTGATGGTATATACTAGCTATAAATTTATTATTCTCTGAAAAATCGAATAGTCGAGCTGCGCTGTTCTCCGACAGCTCTTGTTACTTTTAGCCTGGTTACATTTAAATAAATCAAATTTTAAGTATTCACTATTTCGTCTTATTAGACTATAAGTTTTAATATATTACTGGTGCAATAATATCAAAAATTAATAATATGCAAAAACAAATGGCTGAATACAATTCTTATAATTAATATTAATGATAGAACAAATGCAATTTACGTAGAAACACTAACGGGACGCCGCAAGTTTTTAGAAAATCAAGATTGCCATTTGTCCCTTAAATGTTGAAATTTTGGAGTGCGATATATGTGTATCTATTTGCATAGCATTTGAACTTACAGGATTGACAGATAGCATTGTGATTTATATTTGTCTAGATCTGCTGAGAGTTTTTGGGCAGACAAACATATTTGTTTGGCTAGGTCTCATTTCAGAGTTTATATTCTTGATATTACAGGATTGACTAATGATTTAAGACATTTAATGATTGATTTTCAGGGTTTCTTGATTATACTGGGAGTTTTTACAGGTATGGCCCAGTAGATCTGCACTTGAAGTTAGCTATGAATAGAATTGTTTTTTCCTACTGTAGCTAGCAGAGTTGCATCCCTTTGACAGTGCGTAATATTATTGTTTACATTTTAGGATATAGTCTTAGAAATTCAACATTTTAGCAATTGTTGAATACTGACTTTAAGCATCTTGGTTTCAGCAGTAGTTAATTTAACTAATTTGCATTTGAGAATTTTTATTTCAGCAGCAGCAATTACTTAGAATGAATTAATTAATTAATTTGAATTTATTTAGTTTGTAGATTTCTGGCTGCTGTGCATCTGGATTTATTTTTTTGTTGGAGGTTTGGAAATTCACTTTAGAGTTTATAGTGATATAAACTGAAGTGGTCACTTATACATATTAAACTTGTGATTTGTGAATATGATTTTTATATTATTACAGTGATTTATTTATTACGGTGATAGTGTTCACTGTGATCTTTTGGCATAGAGATCCTACTGATTTAGTGTAGTTTGACATTTTTGTATTGAGTGTTATAGTGTTATAGTTATAGTTATAGTGAATTGTCGATCATGGCTACCTTATCGGGAACACAGGGTGATCCAATTGCACCGGTTAAGGGTGGAGACCTTAAGATGTCATCTGAGGAAGAGATGCTCAAGTATTTAGTGGCGAAGTATAGTTTTACGCCTAAGCCACTGCAGAGAACGGCAACTAGGAAAAGCGTTCCGGAGATGATGGGTGCGACACCCAGTACACCCAGGAATCCTCCAGTACCCCCAGTCAGATCTCTAATGAGGGAGGCGTCTATCTCTTCTAGCCTACAAAGATCTAGCTTTCATGCAGCGCCGTTGTACCCAGTCCCTTTGCCCAAGATACCATTGTTTTCAGGTGGCGAGCCGCAGCCGAATAATGAGGTCAGCTATCCAGAGTGGTTATATGATATCAGATGTTTGATCAAGGACCCAGAGATAGGGGAAAGCCAGGTTTGACAGGCGATAAGAAGATCTTTTATGAGATACAGCCCGTCAGATCATTTCTCAACTTGGAGAGGAAGTAAAGGTGGACGCCTATGTTGAGAAATTGAATGCGAGCTTCAGCGAGATTGGCAAGAAGGGCACCACCATGCAATAGTTTTTTAACTCAAAGCAGCGCCCTGGTGAGAGCATTACAGCTTTTGGAATCTGTGTTAGAAACTGTCTTCGAAGGAGGATACCTACCCAGGAACTCCAAGAATAAGTTGATGTGTGAGCGGCTATGGTCCGGACTACACTACTCAGCCATCTTGAAGACGCAGAGTAGACACAAGGTCGACACCATCCAGGATTGCAACACACTGCTGAAGATAATCTGAGAAGTTGACAAGGAGCTGAAGATAGAAGAGCCAGATCCAGCCCTGCCTTCCAAGAAGCCGCAACACAACCCAGTGTTTGCTGATCAACAGAACAGGCAACAGCAACTGAACAACAAAGTCCACGATGGACACCAAGTTAGCGGACCTTAGGTGCGAGTTGAATATTCTAAGTTCGACATGTTGCTCCAGTAGTTAAATGTGGTTACCATTCAACCACAGCAACATTTTCAACCCCGAGGTGCACCCAGAGGTTATGGTAGAGGCTTTAGAGGAGGTCAAGGTAGACGCGATACTAGGAACAACCAAGGACAAGGTTCCGGTAACCAGACTTACCCGCCTGGCCAGGGAGGTTACGATGACAAGAAGTCCCAAAGGCGTGGTAGAGAATCATTTGGTCGAGGCCAACGTCAACAGAATCACCCAAACTGAACTCCGCTTCTGTAGACGGTCAGCCAGAGGTGGGTGATACCAAAGGCCAAACCAACCCAGATTTGTTAGAGAGGATAATAGGCCCTGAGAACGAGGCAGATATTTTATTACATGGCATTAATACTATTTGTCTTTTAGATAGTGGAAGCATGATTACCACCGTATCTAATACGTTTTATCTTTCTTTATCAGATAGGCCGCCTCTTCTCAGCCTAGATAATCTAGGAATTGATGTTTTAATTACTTGCAGATGGATCTTCTTGGAATATACTTGGATACATTGAGACTTGTATTTTAATCCCGTTTTTATATAATTTTGAACTCAATGTGCCAGTGTTAGTTGTTCCAGATACCTCATCTAATTTTGTTTGTCCTGTCATTCTGGGCACAAATGTTATGGGGCGGTGTAAGTCAGCTGCTGAACGAGAAGCACCTGCAACCGAGACACCTGCATCATGGCAGATAGTATTTGACTCTTTTCCATGCCAGTTTTGTATGGTACGGTCAGCCAACAAACAAGTAGTCGAGATTGGACCGTACGAGACCATGACACTTAATGGCATAGCAAAGGGTGTGAGTCACGAAATAGGCAGTGTTGTGACGGAGAATATATACTCCAATAGTGGCTATCTAATAAGACCACATGTTGTGAAGTTGCCACAAACTGGAAATTGTGCGAACACTGCATGAAATAAGGGATTTAATCAAAACTGAAATTTGCTGAAATGTCATTAAATTCCATGTGTGGGATTTAATTGGAATTTAATTACACTTAAAGGTAGTATAAACCAACTTGTATTTGGAATTTTAGTACATTTAATCGCAATTAAAGGTAACAATACATCATGATGCACATTTAATGACTGATTAAATCTAGCGGTGGTATTTCATAATGAATTTGGTGGAATTTAATTGCAATTAACGATATTTCATATACAAATACAAATCCTATAATATATCAATCTTACAATTAATGATATTTATTATTCAAATTAAATGTAATGACACATCACAGCGCACATATAATGGTACTTAATAGTGTGCTATGTATAGAAATAATTGTGGACTTCTGGAAGAAAGCATAAAACTTTTCATGTTTGAACCTTAAGGTATTACCTTTATATTCAATGGTGCTTATTATTGTTTGAAATAAGTATTTACATCATTAATAATTACTAATGAATAATGTATACAACATATATTGACTATTGTTTTCCATTATCCAATTGTATATCCTACTTAGTATAGTATTGCTAATTGTAGAATAATATGATAATAATTTGCACATACAGTTAGTTATAACTAAGATTGCAGATCAAAGATTTAAAGTCTTCACTAACATATGATTAAAACATATGAAATAAGATATTTATTTAATAATTATAGGAATATTAGAGAAAAGGTATATTTTGTCGTTACATATGCAGGCTATATAACATGGTTAATTAATTACTAATTGATGCCTTTGTTGAAGAGTGCTTTGACTAATAAGCAATATGGTGTTGCGGCATATCTGTGGAAAATATGTTCACACCTTCGCTAAGACTCTAGTAGAGGCAGTTATAAACACAGTAGGTGGTACATTCATGGGCAATTTGAAGCTAATTACATAAACTTTTTGTCTCAGTCTTATATAAAATATAGTTATACCATATTTGCATACACGTTCATTGGTTCAGCACACGCACACTGGTCGGACTGAGCAAGTAGATTGTGCGCTACGGACTAAACCGGAAAGATTGTCCTTGGAATCTACTACATAGTTTAATATCTATATATCGTGTTATACATGAATTAAATGGAACAAACATGAATATGTGCAGTAGTATATAAGAGTATAATTGAAAATAAAACAGTGTAGGGTCTATGCTTAGATGAATCTGACTTTGTGCGTGACCTGAGCTACAGTATTATATGTATCAATTTAATATAAAATTGGAGTTTAAGTGAAATTTCATACATCACATTTATCCGCATTAAATTTTCATTAAATGTTAGGTAAAATGGAGTTTAAGTGAAATTTAAGCGGACACCAGTCTTTTCTATATCACATTTAACCTCAATAAAATGTTATTAAATTGAATGTAAAAGTGGAGTTTAAGTGAAATTTAAACAGACAGCAGTGTTTCCTACACTTCATTTATATGCAATAAAATTTCATTAAATTTCATGTAAAAGTGGAGTTTAAGTGAAATTTTAGCGGAGAACGGTGTTTACTACATCACATTTAACCGCAATAAAATGTCATTAAATTTCATGTTAAAGTGAAGTTTAAGTAAAATTTAAGCAGACAACAGTGTTTCCTTCACCACATTTAACCGGAATAAAATGTAATTAAATGTCATGTCAAAGTGGAGTTTAAGTGAAATTTAAAGAGGCGCCAGTGTTTCCAACACCACATTTATCCGCAATAAAATTCCATTAAATTGTATGTAAAAGTGGTAGTTAAGTGAAATTTAAGCGGGCACCAGTCTTTCCTATATCACATTTAACCTCAATAAAATTTCATTAAATTTCATGTAAAAGTGAAATTTAAATCAAACTATAACAACATTTAAGTATTTTGTGAAAAAATAAATGTTATTTAAAGATGAATTAAATCTTAAATTTAAGGCGCAATTAAACTTGCTGATACCATATTATACTAGGAATTTAAGTATAGTTTAATTGAGATTTTAGTTGTGATTAAACGCCTTATTTCATGCAGTGGAAGGTGCCAGTTCATTTAACATGACTGCAAAGAGTCAATATTCATAAAACAAAGATCTAATTTGTGCCAGATCAAAGATGTTAAGATTATGGACAACTTAGCTTCTGAACTACCGGCAGCGACTTAGGACAAACAACCATCAGATGACTATTACGGACTTAAGATTGACGAAGCCAATCTAACTCCAGATCAACTACTTCGATTACACCAAGTATTAGGCAACTGGAAGATGGCACGTCAATCTGTGGTCAGAAAACCTCCCGATAGAAATAGGACTACAAGCCCGTTAAATGCAGGAGGTTCCATTAGGTCAGAGGTAACCAGCAATAGGGAGCCGTTGGACGCAAGTAGAAACACTTTCGGTGACAGCACTGTGGATTCCACGGATTTCTTCAGTTGCTGACCGAACCCAAGATGTTGGTACCTCAACCACTGCCGTTTCAGAAACTGCAGTGAAACAGTTCTTATGGGAGAACTAGGGTCATCATCGGAATGACAATTTCCGAAATCAGGGGGAGAAGCCGCGGGCAACCACAGTCGCGGATAGCAGCCGGTCACCTTGCGACCCAGTTCCCATACCAAGAATTAGCCCAAGGAGACCAGTTAGGCAGAGACGTCCACCCGACCGATTTGGAGAGTGGGCATTGTAGTGAATCTAAGACTTTCTATTATTTTTCAGATTTCATTTCCCTCCAGGGTGGCCCGTTCCATTAAACAGATTATTGTTTACGTGTAGTTTTGTTATTTCTTATCGGTTAGCTTTACTCATTGTACATTGTAGAAGCGATAAAGTTACCGATTAATGAAATACATATTTTCCTTTCAGGTGACCGAATGGATTTAATTATATTCTGTCCAGGCAACCAACTATGTTTTATTTTTTTTAATACTTTTAGGGCATTAACTACCCTGTGTTAATAGGTAATAAGGCAGTATGATTTTTCTCCCCTCAACAAAGATTGATGAGACCAAGGTGTTACGAGTTGTTTCCCTTGCAGAAGCAACAATATGATCATTATATTCATTGTATTAGTCCATAGGGATTACCATGGAATACACTGGAAATACCAGGAGGTATTTCAAGACAGTGGGGGAATGTGTAACAGAGTGTTTATAAAGTGTTTTGATGATAAGATCAATTGTTATAATTATATTTACACTAAGCTGGCAAGCACTCGTACTAATTGTTTCGTTGTGTACTATGTTGCGATTATGTTGTCTCTGTGTTTATTGTGTCGATATTGTGTGAGCGAATGGTTTAACGTGTCTATCGAGGGATGAGAAGTTCTCACTGCTTGCACGGGGTTGTCATCCGATAACCCCTTATTAGCGCTAAAATTACTAACTCCCGCCTTCCTATCTCTACCTACGGGCCATTCTACCTCTAGATTTCTGAGGGTAAGGTCGCGAGACCAAACTTAGCTATAGTTTCTAGATAGGCTTTGCCATGTAACATACGCTCTTCCTACCTTTGAGCATATTTATTGAGTAAACGCATATTATGGAAGCGATTCTGGTAAGACTGTTTTTAGTGTTTTTATAGTATACATGTACGTGAAATGTTGGATAGATTTTCACTTACTTTTACCATTGTTGTTCTTATATGTTTCAGGCTCAAAATTATGGTTTAATTCATATATTGCGAACCTGGACGAATAAATAGTTTAAACCTGGGAAGTTTTGTGTTTTCTAATCCTACACACCACGTTTGAACATGCCAGACTCAACTGCATTATGCTCTATCAGATGCGAGGATATAATCAACATGACCTGTTATTCAAGTACATAATCATGAGATCTACGTGTATTATCTTCTGTTCAAATATAGTGTTGTGGGAGGTCAAAGAGCATTTGCGTAAACATATACAACACTTAAGCGAAAATGGCACAGGATACTAATGCAGAAAAGAAGGTGTTGAAATTTCAGCTGAAGGACTATAAGGGAGTGTATATAAATGATAGCACGGAGATTGAGGACTTCGGTAGCTTCAAATGCAGAGATGACGATGTATGGGTTTGCAGTTTCCCCAGGTCAGGTATGTGAATTTATAGTATTATGGGACAATATGGTATGTATAACAGACATACTACCATTTCATCATTATTTTATTATCCTCCAAATTCTCACCTTAATTTATATCCCCTCGCTATCACCTCCTCACGCCTCCGCCGCCTCTCCCCCCTACCGCAACGCCACTCTCTTCGCATCGCCATCACCATATGCTTCATATTCCCTTCCACGTCCTCGCAATCGCTGTCACAATATTTGTCTACCACTCCTCGCAATCGTCGTCACCTTATTTTCATCCCACTCCTCACAATCGCCGTCACCATATTTGTATCCCACTCCTCACAATCTTCTTCACCTTATTTTCCTCCCACTCCTCACAATCGCCGTCACCATATTCTCACCCTTCTCACAATCACCGCCGGGAAAAGATCCCTTTTGTTGAGGCTATTAAATTTAGATCTGCCACCAACGCCAGTAATCCATTCATAGAATCTTATTATTCATTAAATATTGTGTTAGTACTTACTTATATACATACTACTAACAACGACAATCTAGAGTTCGACAACGCCTCGACAACGGTGAAGCTTGTGACATGCAGGGTATCATTAACATAAGTAGTTGCAAAAACCCAGATGTCACTTTTTTGACATTATTCACACTAGCGTTTATTTAGTTCTGTGTGGCGACTGTAAAAGGTCACAGTAGCGTATGTTTAGTGTTGTGTGGCGACTGTAAAAAGTCACACTAGCGTTTGTTTAATGTTGTGGGGTGCTGTACAAAGTCGCTCCAACTAAAAAGTATTATTATTGCTTTCTGGTCATTTTAGATCATCAAACCCAATTAAATTAGAATACCGCTTAAGCCTTAAGCTAAAGGGGGTGAGAGATGTTGCACTTATATTGATTCTCAAGAACAGATTGAATAAAACGCGTCTGCTATTTGTATTTCTTGTTTGTGTTTGTTGTTTCTAAGGGATTCTTTTTCAGTATGTAGTGACATTCACACTATAGTTTGTTTATTGCTGTCTACAATCAGTAGTGTTATTACTTAGTGGCCATCTGCGATCATCAAGCCCAGTCGTTGGGACATTAAAGTAGAATACCGCTTAAGCCGTTGCTAGGGGCGGGAGAGTACCTTTTATAAACTTAATAAAACCAAGTCTGTCTGAAAATATCAAAATCACAGGGAAGACTCTGTGCACATACAACGTGATTCGGTTCTCATTTGCACTAGTGTATCATTGTAGGTGACTCATGACCCACTGCCAGGAGCCTTATTTGGTAATTACAATCATTGGTGGTGTTGTTCAAATATTTGTGTTTAAGGTACAACATTAACTCAGCAGATTACGTACCTGATAATGACTCTGGACTTTGACAAGGCTACGACATAGATCTGGACGACAGATTTCCATTCGCCGACTTATGTGATGATGTATTCCCTTATTGGAAGTAAGTCCTTTTGAAATTGTTCAATTTTATGTATTTTTGTTTATGTCTATATTTAAATGAGCTTAGTTTAAACTTATTTGTTTTAAATCGATTGTAACGAAAGCTCTCTGAACTTATTTCAATCGCTGTCGATGTCTTCATGTGTAGAACCAGTACTAAGCAAATGCAGAGAAAGTGTTTTGCTCAGAAACACAATACACATATAGTCATGGAGGGGATCGAACCAACGACCTTTCGATCATGGGTCCAACGCTTTACCACTAGACCACAACCCTCCACTAAATGAGTTTGAAGTACTTAATCGTATGCTTTGGGACCGCGTGTAGATCGGTTATACCATTTGCTAATAATGAGGCTATCAATGCCTTCCCGCTATGGCACGCCGTATCCATTTCCTCTCTCTGGTGAATCTCGAAATAACATAAACAACGAGTAGGGATGTTAAACAGCAATTCAAAATTCATACATATCAGTACTATTATAGGTGAATAATGTTTGTCTTCGTAAACGGTATAGCCCTTCTTAATAGGGACACACCGCAATTTTAATATGTTTTATAAACTCGCAGCGTCCCGTTAGTTTTTCTACGTATCGTGTGTATTACTAATCATTAATAATTATTTATAAAGCTTAAGCAAATTGTTTTTACATATTTCTAATTGTTGTCTAATTTGTATTGCGTCAACAATATATTTTAAATATATTTAAACCTATTGTAGAATAACGAAGACAATTTGAAAAAAATACATTTTATTTTATTATAATTTAAAGACTTAAAGTCAAAGTTCATCGTTGTAACCCACGCTTAAATGAATACGTTATCACTTTATTCATCATGAAAGCGAGAGTATCGAAGCGAATCCTCCGTGGGTGTCCGACAATGGTAAAACTGATACTGGTTTTGTGCACTCTGGTTTTGTGCGCTGATGTGCTCATTGTAATGCTTGATGACTACATGCACTTCAAGATACTGGTTTTATACTCCGAGGTACTAATTGTAATGCTTGATAACTATATTCACTTCAAGATACTGGTTTTATACTCCGAGGTACTAATTGTAATGCTTAATAACTATATTCACTTCAAGATACTGGTTTTATACTCCGAGGTACTAATTGTAATGCTTTATAACTATATTCACTTCAAGACACTGGTTTTATACTCCGAGGTACTAATTGTAATGCTTGATAACTATATGCACTTCAAGATACTGGTTTTGTACACCGAGGTACTAATTGTAATGCTTGATAACTATATTCACTTCAAGATACTGGTTTTATACACCGAGGTACTAATTGTAAAGCTTGATAACTATATTCATTTCAAGATACTGGTTTTATACACCGAGGTACTAATTGTAATGCTTGATAACTATATTCACTTCAAGATACTGGTTTTATACACCGAGGTACTAATTGTAATGCTTGATAACTACATGCACTTCAAGATACTGGTTTTATACTTCGAGGTACTAATTGTAATGCTTGATAACTATATTCACTTCAAGACACTGGTTTTATACTCCGAGGTACTAATTGTAATGCTTGATAACTATATTCACTTCAAGATACTGGTTTTATACTCCGAGGTACTAATTGTAATGCTTCATAACTATATTCACTTCAAGATACTGGTTTTATACACCGAGGTATTAATTGTAATGCTTGATAACTACATGCACTTCAAGATACTGGTTTTATACACCGAGGTACTAAGTTTAATGCTTGATAACAATATTCCCTCTTCAAGATACTGGTTTTATACACCGAGGTACTAATTGTAATGCTTGATAACTACATGCACTTCAACATACTGGTTTTATACACCGAGGTGCTAATTGTAATGCTTGATATCTATATTCACTTCAAGATACTGGTTTTATACACCGAGGTACTAATTGTAATGCTTGATAACTACATGCACTTCATGACACTGGTTTTATACACCGAGGTACTAATTGTTATGCTTCATAACTATATTCCCTTCAAGATACAAGTTTTATACACCGAGGTACTAATTGTAATGCTTAATAACTATATTCACTTCAAGACACTGGTTTTATACTCCGAGGTACTAATTGTAATGCTTCATAACTATATTCACTTCAAGATACTGGTTTTATACACCGAGGTACTAATTGTAATGCTTCATAACTATATTCACTTCAAGATACTGGTTTTATACACCGAGGTACTAATTGTAATGCTTGATAACTGCATGCACTTCAACATACTGGTTTTATACACCGAGGTGCTAATTATAATGCTTGATATCTATATTCACTTCAAGATACTGGTTTTATACACCGAGGTACTAATTGTAATGCTTCATAACTACATGCACTTCAAGATACTGGTTTTGTACACCGAGGTACTAATTTTAATGCTTGATAACTACATGCACTTCAAGATACTGGTTTTATACACCGAGGTACTAAGTTTAATGCTTGATAACAATATTCCCTCTTCAAGATACTGGTTTTATACACCGAGGTACTAATTGTAATGCTTGATAACTACATGCACTTCAACATACTGGTTTTATACACCGAGGTACTAATTGTAATGCTTAATAACTATATTCAATTCAAGACACTGGTTTTATACTTCGAGGTACTAATTGTAATGCTTGATAACTATATTCACTTCAAGATACTGGTTTTATACTCCGAGGTACTAATTGTAATGCTTGATAACTATATTCACTTCAAGATACTGGTTTTATACTCCGAGGTACTAATTGTAATGCTTGATAACTACATGCACTTCAAGATACTGGTTTTATACACCGAGGTGCTAATTGTAATGCTTGATATCTACATGCACTTCAACATACTGGTTTTATACACCGAGGTGCTAATTGTAATGCTTGATATCTATATTCACTTCAAGATACTGGTTTTATACTCCGAGGTACTAATTGTAATGCTTAATAACTATATTCACTTCAAGACACCGGTTTTATACTCCGAGGTACTAATTGTAATGCTTGATAGCTATATTCACTTCAAGATACTGGTTTTATACACCGAGGTACTAATTGTAATGCTTAATAACTACATGCACTTCAAGATACTGGTTTTATACTTCGAGGTACTAATTGTAATGCTTAATAACTACATGCACTTCAAGATACTGGTTTTATACTTCGAGGTACTAATTGTAATGCTTGATAACTATATTCATTTCAAGATACTGGTTTTATACTCCGAGGTACTAATTGTAATGCTTCATAACTATATTCACTTCAAGATACTGGTTTTATACACCGAGGTACTAATTGTAATGCTTCATAACTATATTCACTTCAAGATACTGGTTTTATACACCGAGGTACTGATTGTAATGCTTGATAACTACATGCACTTCAAGATACTGATTTTATACTCCGAGGTACTAATTGTAATGCTTGATAACTATATTCACTTCAAGATACTGGTTTTATACACCGAGGTACTAATTGTAATGCTTGATAACAATATTTTTCTTCAAGATACTGGTTTTATACACCGAGGTACTAATTGTAATGCTTGATAACTACATGCACTTCAAGATACTAGTTTTATACACCGAGGTACTTATTGTAATGCTTGATAACTACATGCACTTCAAGATATTGGTTTTATACACCGAGGTACTAATCTAATTGTAATGCTTGATAACTACATGCACTTCAAGACACTAGTTTTATACACCGAGGTACTAATTGTAATGCTTGATAACTATATTCACCTCAAGATAATGGTTTTATACACAGAGGTACTAATTGTAATGCTTTATAACTATATTCCCTTTAAGATATTGGTTTTATACATCGAGGTACTAATTGTAATGCTTGATAACTACATGCACTTCAAGACACTGGTTTTATACACCGAGGTACTAATTGTAATGCTTGATAACTATATTCACCTCAAGATAATGGTTTTATACACAGAGGTACTAATTGTAATGCTTTATAACTATATTCCCTTTAAGATATTGGTTTTATACACCGAGGTACTAATTGTAATGTTTGATAACTATATTCACTTCAAGATAATGGTTTTATACACCGATGTACTAATTGTAATGCTTGATAACAATATTCACTTCAAGATACTGGTTTTATACGCCAAGTTGCTCAATGTAATGCTTGATAACTACATGCACTTCAAGACACTGGTTTTATACACCGATGTACTAATTGTAATGCTTGATAACAATATTCACTTCAAGATACTGGTTTTATACGCCAAGTTGCTCAATGTAATGCTTGATAACTACATGCACTTCAAGACACTGGTTTTATACACCGAGGTACTAATTGTAATGCTTGATAACAATATTCCCTCTTCAAGACACTGGTTTTATACACCGAGGTACTAATTGTAATGCTTGATAACTACGTGCACTTCAAGATATTGGTTTTATACACCGAGGTACTAATATAATTGTAATGCTTAATAACTACATGCACTTCAAGACACTGGTTTTATACACCGAGGTACTAATTGTAATGCTTGATAACTATATTCCCTTCAAGATAATGGTTTTATACACCGAGGTACTAATTGTAATGCTTGATAACAATATTCACTTCAAGATACTGGTTTTATACACCGAGGTACTAATTGTAATGCTTGATAACAATATTCACTTCAAGATACTGGTTTTATACACCGAGGTACTAATTGTAATGCTTAATAACTATATTCAATTCAAGACACTGGTTTTATACTTCGAGGTACTAATTGTAATGCTTGATAACTATATTCACTTCAAGATACTGGTTTTATACTCCGAGGTACTAATTGTAATGCTTGATAACTATATTCACTTCAAGATACTGGTTTTATACACCGAGGTACTAATTGTAATGCTTGATAACTACATGCACTTCAACATACTGGTTTTATACACCGAGGTGCTAATTGTAATGCTTGATATCTACATGCACTTCAACATACTGGTTTTATACACCGAGGTGCTAATTGTAATGCTTGATATCTATATTCACTTCAAGATACTGGTTTTATACTCCGAGGTACTAATTGTAATGCTTTATAACTATATTCACTTCAAGACACCGGTTTTATACTCCGAGGTACTAATTGTAATGCTTGATAGCTATATTCACTTCAAGATACTGGTTTTATACACCGAGGTACTAATTGTAATGCTTAATAACTACATGCACTTCAAGATACTGGTTTTATACTTCGAGGTACTAATTGTAATGCTTAATAACTACATGCACTTCAAGATACTGGTTTTATACTTCGAGGTACTAATTGTAATGCTTGATAACTATATTCACTTCAAGATACTGGTTTTATACTCCGAGGTACTAATTGTAATGCTTCATAACTATATTCACTTCAAGATACTGGTTTTATACACCGAGGTACTAATTGTAATGCTTCATAACTATATTCACTTCAAGATACTGGTTTTATACACCGAGGTACTGATTGTAATGCTTGATAACTACATGCACTTCAAGATACTGATTTTATACTCCGAGGTACTAATTGTAATGCTTGATAACTATATTCACTTCAAGATACTGGTTTTATACACCGAGGTACTAATTGTAATGCTTGATAACAATATTTTTCTTCAAGATACTGGTTTTATACACCGAGGTACTAATTGTAATGCTTGATAACTACATGCACTTCAAGATACTAGTTTTATACACCGAGGTACTTATTGTAATGCTTGATAACTACATGCACTTCAAGATATTGGTTTTATACACCGAGGTACTAATCTAATTGTAATGCTTGATAACTACATGCACTTCAAGACACTAGTTTTATACACCGATGTACTAATTGTAATGCTTGATAACAATATTCACTTCAAGATACTGGTTTTATACGCCAAGTTGCTCAATGTAATGCTTGATAACTACATGCACTTCAAGACACTGGTTTTATACACCGATGTACTAATTGTAATGCTTGATAACAATATTCACTTCAAGATACTGGTTTTATACGCCAAGTTGCTCAATGTAATGCTTGATAACTACATGCACTTCAAGACACTGGTTTTATACACCGAGGTACTAATTGTAATGCTTGATAACAATATTCCCTCTTCAAGACACTGGTTTTATACACCGAGGTACTAATTGTAATGCTTGATAACTACGTGCACTTCAAGATATTGGTTTTATACACCGAGGTACTAATATAATTGTAATGCTTAATAACTACATGCACTTCAAGACACTGGTTTTATACACCGAGGTACTAATTGTAATGCTTGATAACTATATTCCCTTCAAGATAATGGTTTTATACACCGAGGTACTAATTGTAATGCTTGATAACAATATTCACTTCAAGATACTGGTTTTATACACCGAGGTACTAATTGTAATGCTTGATAACAATATTCACTTCAAGATACTGGTTTTATACACCGAGGTACTAATTGTAATGCTTAATAACTATATTCAATTCAAGACACTGGTTTTATACTTCGAGGTACTAATTGTAATGCTTGATAACTATATTCACTTCAAGATACTGGTTTTATACTCCGAAGTACTAATTGTAATGCTTGATAATATATTCACTTCAAGATACTGGTTTTATACTCCGAGGTACTAATTGTAATGCTTGATAACTACATGCACTTCAACATACTGGTTTTATACACCGAGGTGCTAATTGTAATGCTTGATATCTACATGCACTTCAACATACTGGTTTTATACACCGAGGTGCTAATTGTAATGCTTGATATCTATATTCACTTCAAGATACTGGTTTTATACTCCGAGGTACTAATTGTAATGCTTAATAACTATATTCACTTCAAGACACCGGTTTTATACTCCGAGGTACTAATTGTAATGCTTGATAGCTATATTCACTTCAAGATACTGGTTTTATACACCGAGGTACTAATTGTAATGCTTAATAACTACATGCACTTCAAGATACTGGTTTTATACTTCGAGGTACTAATTGTAATGCTTAATAACTACATGCACTTCAAGATACTGGTTTTATACTTCGAGGTACTAATTGTAATGCTTGATAACTATATTCACTTCAAGATACTGGTTTTATACTCCGAGGTACTAATTGTAATGCTTCATAACTATATTCACTTCAAGATACTGGTTTTATACACCGAGGTACTAATTGTAATGCTTCATAACTATATTCACTTCAAGATACTGGTTTTATACACCGAGGTACTGATTGTAATGCTTGATAACTACATGCACTTCAAGATACTGATTTTATACTCCGAGGTACTAATTGTAATGCTTGATAACTATATTCACTTCAAGATACTGGTTTTATACACCGAGGTACTAATTGTAATGCTTGATAACAATATTTTTCTTCAAGATACTGGTTTTATACACCGAGGTACTAATTGTAATGCTTGATAACTACATGCACTTCAAAATACTAGTTTTATACACCGAGGTACTTATTGTAATGCTTGATAACTACATGCACTTCAAGATATTGGTTTTATACACCGAGGTACTAATCTAATTGTAATGCTTGATAACTACATGCACTTCAAGACACTAGTTTTATACACCGAGGTACTAATTGTAATGCTTGATAACTATATTCACCTCAAGATAATGGTTTTATACACAGAGGTACTAATTGTAATGCTTTATAACTATATTCCCTTTAAGATATTGGTTTTATACATCGAGGTACTAATTGTAATGCTTGATAACTACATGCACTTCAAGACACTGGTTTTATACACCGAGGTACTAATTGTAATGCTTGATAACTATATTCACCTCAAGATAATGGTTTTATACACAGAGGTACTAATTGTAATGCTTTATAACTATATTCCCTTTAAGATATTGGTTTTATACACCGAGGTACTAATTGTAATGTTTGATAACTATATTCACTTCAAGATACTGGTTTTATACACCGATGTACTAATTGTAATGCTTGATAACAATATTCACTTCAAGATACTGGTTTTATACGCCAAGTTGCTCAATGTAATGCTTGATAACTACATGCACTTCAAGACACTGGTTTTATACACCGAGGTACTAATTGTAATGCTTGATAACAATATTCCCTCTTCAAGACACTGGTTTTATACACCGAGGTACTAATTGTAATGCTTGATAACTACGTGCACTTCAAGATATTGGTTTTATACACCGAGGTACTAATATAATTGTAATGCTTAATAACTACATGCACTTCAAGACACTGGTTTTATACACCGAGGTACTAATTGTAATGCTTGATAACTATATTCCCTTCAAGATAATGGTTTTATACACCGAGGTACTAATTGTAATGCTTGATAACAATATTCACTTCAAGATACTGGTTTTATACACCGAGGTACTAATTGTAATGCTTGATAACAATATTCACTTCAAGATACTGGTTTTATACACCGAGGTACTAATTGTAATGCTTGATAACAATATTCACTTCAAGATACTGGTTTTATACACCGAGGTTCTCCTTATAATGCCTGATAACTACATGAACTTCAACATACTGATTTTATATACCTAGGTGCTATTTACTACATGCACCTCAAGACACCGTCTTTATATCACCGTCTTGCAATCAGTACTGTTATTCATTCGATATTTGGAGATCGCTGAGCCCGATACTTATATTTAGTTATCGGTGGTACATTTTGAATTGCTTTTGCTTTCTTACTTAATTTTTGATTCGGTGGTTCCACTACTCCGGCCGATAAAAGGCTCTGGGTTTTGTTTAACCACTCATAGGATATGTTGTCTGCTTTTTATACGCAGGCTTCATAACCGCTGCTCCAAACTAAATTCCATTATGTTTGTTTCGCTCTTCGGGGCATTCAATTTTATTAGATACTGGGACTATACGCCGTACGACATAGGGAAGCAGTTAACTCCATGTCCACCGTCAAATGCATGCCATCTTCCGGATGGTTAAAATTGTGTACTATTGATTTTATTAATATTGATTTCTGCTCAACCAGGGGCTAGAGGGCGTGAGCGGTAGCTAGCATAATCATTACCGCTCATGAACAGTCTCAATCAAACCGAGACTGCAATATTTTGTATGTGTCGTGCTTGGCCGTTTCCAAAGGTCCATTATCATACACTTTTTTATACACCGGGGTACTCATTTGAATGCTTGGTAACTACATGAACTTCAATATTCTGATATTATTCACCGAAAGGCACACTGTAATGCTTGATAACTACATGATTCTCAGGACTCGGGTTTTATTTTATTCACCGAGGTGCTCATTACTACATGCACTTCAAGACACCGTATTTATACAACTGGGTACTCATACAGTTTTTAATTTATACACCGTGGCGCTCATTTTAATGCTTGATAACTATATTTACTTCAAGATACTGGTTTTATACTCCGAGGTGCTCATTGTAATGCTAGATAACTACATGATCTTCAAGATGCTGGTTTTATACTCCGTGGTACTAATTGCAATGCTTGATAACTACATGATCTTCAAGATACTGGTTTTATACTCCGTGGTACTAATTGTAATGCTTGATAACTATATTCTCTTCAAGATACTGGTTTTATACACCGAGGTACTAATTGTAATGCTTGATAACTATATTCTCTTCAAGATACTGGTTTTATACACCGAGGTCCTCATTGTAATGCTTGATAACTACATTCACTTCAAGATACTGGTTGTATGCACCGAGGTACTAATTGTAATGCTTGATAACTACATGATCTTCAAGATACTGATTTTATACACCGAGGGGCTCATTGTAATGCTTGATAACTACATGATCTTCAAGATACTGGTTTTATACACCGAGGTACTAATTGTAATGCTTGATAACTACATGATCTTCAAGATACTGATTTTATACACCGAGGTACTAATTGTAATGCTTGATAACTACATGATCTTCAAGATGATGGTTTTATACTCCGTGGTACTAATTGTAATGCTTGATAACTACATGATCTTCAAGATACTGGTTTTATACTCCGTGGTACTAATTGTAATGCCTGATAACTACATGATCTTCCAGATACTGGTTTTATACACCGAGGTACTAATTGTATTGCTTGATAACTACATGATCTTCAAGATACTGGTTTTATACTCCGTGGTACTAATTGTAATGCTTGATAACTACATGATCATCAAGATACTGGTTTTATACACCGAGGTGCTCATTGTAATGCTTGATAACTATATTCACTTCAATACACTGGTTTTATACACCGAGGTACTAATTGTAATGTTTGATAACTACATGATCTTCAAGATGCTGGTTTTATACACCGAGGTGCTCATTGTAATGCTTGATAACTACATTCACTTCCAGACACTGGTTTTATACACCGAGGTATTAATGGTAATGCTTGATAACTACATGATCCCCAAGATGCTGGTTTTATACACCGAGGTGCCCATTGTAATGCTTGATAACTGCATGATCTTCAAGATACTGGTTTTATACTCCGTGGTACTAATTGTAATGCTTGATAACTACATGATCTTCCAGATACTGGTTTCATACACCGAGGTACTAATTGTAATGCTTGATAACTATATTCACTTCAATACACTGGTTTTATACACCGAGGTGCTCATTGTAATGCTTGATAACTACATGATCTTCAAGATACTGGTTTTATACTCCGTGGTACTAATTGTAATGCTTGATAACTACATGATCATCAAGATACTGGTTTTATACACCGAGGTGCTCATTGTAATGCTTGATAACTATATTCACTTCAATACACTGGTTTTATACACCGAGGTATTATAGGTAATGCTTGATAACTACATGATCCCCAAGATGCTGGTTTTATACACCGAGGTGCTCATTGTAATGCTTGATAACTACATGATCTTCAAGATACTGGTTTTATACTCCGTGGTACTAATTGTAATGCTTGATAACTGCATGAACTTCAAGATACTGGTTTTATACACCGAGGTACTAATTGTAATGCTTGATAACTATATTCACTTCAATACACTGGTTTTATACACCGAGGTGCTCATTGTAATGCTTGATAAATACATGATCTTCAAGATACTGGTTTTATACTCCGTGGTACTAATTGTAATGCTTGATAACTACATGATCTTCCAGATACTGGTTTTATACACCGAGGTACTAATTGTAATGCTTGATAACTATATTCACTTCAATACACTGGTTTTATACACCGAGGTGCTCATTGTAATGCTTGATAACTACATGATCTTCAAGATACTGGTTTTATACTCTGTGGTACTAATTGTAATGCTTGATAACTACATGATCTTCAAGATACTGGTTTTATACTCCGTGGTACTAATTGTAATGCTTGATAACTACATGATCTTCCAGATACTGGTTTTATACACCGAGGTACTAATTGTAATGCTTGATAACTACATGATCTTCAAGATACTGGTTTTATACACCGAGGTACTAATTGTAATGCTTGATAACTACATGATCTTCAAGATACTGGTTTTATACACCGAGGTGCTCATTGTAATGCTTGATAACTATATTCACTTCAAAACAATGGTTTTGTACACCGAGGTACTAATTGTAATGCTTGATAACTACATGATCTTCAAGATGCTGGTTTTATACACCGAGGTGCTCATTGTAATGCTTGATAACTACATTCACTTCAAGACACTGGTTTTATACACCGAGGTATTAATGGTAATGCTTGATAACTACATGATCCCCAAGATGCTGTTTTTATACACCGAGGTGCTCATTGTAATGCTTGATAACTATATTCACTTCAAGATACTGGTTTTATACACCGAGGTGCTCATTGTAATGCTTGATAACTACATGATCTTCAAGACACTGGTTTTATACACCCAGGTACTAATGGTAATGCTTGATAACTACGTTCACCACTTGTCGCAGATTTGTTTTTATTTTGCTATGAAAGAGATTTCAATTTGAGTCTTTCACCAGATACCCAGTCAGATGTTATTGAAGCTTTTAATGACACCTCTCGGTATCTGGATGGCATACTGAACATTGACAACCCTTTCTTTCCAACTATGATTGATAATATTTATCCTAAAGAACTTCGACTAAATAAATCTAATATATCTGATAATAACGCTTCTTTTCTTGATTTAGATCTCTCGATTGAAAATGGTGAAATAATTAGCAAAATCTATGACAAGAGAGATGATTTTAATTTTGACATTGGTTATTACTCCCACTTGGATGGGGATGTTCCCCGAGCAACTTCTTATGGGGTGTATGTGTCTCAACTTATTCGTTTTTAAAGAGCTTGTACTCGAGTTGAGGACTTTAATATTCGTAATCTTTGTATAATTTAAAAGCTACTCAATCAGGGTTACCGTTACCATAAACTTCGTAAAACCTTTGCAAAATTTTATTATCGTAACCCTGGTCTTCATTCCAAATATAAAAGTAATTTAAGGACTCTTCTGCGACAATGACTATCACAACCTGACTTCTATGGTGATGTGATTTATAAACTTCGTAAGATTCTTGGTCATGATCTCTTTCATACTATCTTTGTAAAACATTTTAAAAAGTTTATCAAAAGAGGTTATGACCCTATTATTTTGCAATGTACTGCATGCTTGGTGGTGGACCCTTTTACAGTTCGCCACTATGCTTTCCTCTTTAATTGTACGATGAGTGGACAGGCTGTGGACCCTATGATGACGCATACCTCAAGCCCATTGGGACGGTGGCGTTTGATGTTTGTCTATGATCTTTCTTGTCGTGCCCTTAATGGTTTATTCTTTTGTTGCTCTGGCTTCTGCCAAATCATTGTGAACCTTCATGGTGGCTTTCTATGCTATTGTTTGTTTGTATTATATTTACACGAGCATGTTTGTGTTTTACTTATATTGCCTATTGATGCTGCCTTGTTGGTTAGAGATTAGATCATGGCGGGGATTTCTTTATTTACACTGTCCTGATTTAATGGGATGACAGTAGGGTAAGTGTGAGTTTTGGTGCACTTAGAACCGGTTTAAACCCCCAGTGCCCTACTTTGTCACTGACCGTTCCAAGGCGGTAGCCCTATTGTCAACCCTTTCGTGTTTGTGATGTCGTTTCCTTTTATTATTACTTTTGCCTTCTTGTTTGTCTCTTTGCATGTTTGTTTCTGTGTTTTGTGGTTGACTGTCCTCCTTGAATGCTACTTTACCTGTCCGATCGTTTTATATTTCTTCAAGACACTGGTTGTATACACCGAGGTGCTAATTGTAATGCTTGATCACTATATGGTTTAAGAATTGCCGTGTGTCCTTAAAAAGTAGAACAGCAAATGCTTATTAGTTATTTGCAGTAACCAGCCACGACTTATAAGGTATTATTTTCTGTATATGTCTGTGTATTTCAGAGGACTGAAACATCTTGATAGCTTGCCAGTAGATCAGCCAAGGTTGATAAAGTCTCACATTCACCATTTCCTTCTGCCAGACGAGCTCAAAAATGGTAAAGGAAGGGTAAGTGGTTTGCGACCCTACAGTTCTATGTCATAGTTATTTTACGTAATGTATTAAACCGTCTATCAGTTGGATATCTACATGTAAATGAACTATATTGAACATCAAATCCAGCCGACGACATGTAGTACTATGTTGTTGTTTGAACTGAATTGCTAACAACCAAATATCAATGAGTTGATGCATATTCAACTACGGTTGTTGCAATGTGCGTATTAATTTCTCACCCATTGTTATCATGGCATGGGGAGTGGGGGCTGGATGTAGATATTCTGTTAGAATACAATCAAATGACACTATTGTATTATTCTTCCTTTTGTCTGATGACGGGGCCCGTCTAATAATGGTTTTGTATGTTATAAAAATGTTAAATCAGTAGCATTATGATAAGTTCCCTAAACCCAGCTTAGACATCAATGGTAAATGCATTACGCTAAGTTCCCTAAACTCAGCTTACACATCAATGGTAAAAGCATTATGATAAGATCCTTAATCCCAGCTTACACATCAATCATAAAAGCATTACGCTTAGTACCCTAAACCCAGCTTAAACATCAATGGTAAAATCATTATGATAAGTTCCCTAAACCCAGCTTACACATCAATCGTAAAAGCATTACTCTAAGTTCCCTAAACCCAGCTTACACATCAATCGTAAAAGCATTAATGTGTGTTCCCTCCCTAAACCCAGCTTGCAAATCAATCGTAAACGCATTACACTATGTGTTGCGATAGATATTCGAACATATATAATTATAAAACAAATAGTTATTTGCATAAAGTCGGTACACTCTTGGTTAGGTTATCAGCGTCTCTTTAAAGAACTCCTAAATCAACCAGATAATGGGTTAACTATTTGAAAGTTACAAAAGAAATCTGCTGTTAAATCAGGGGCAAATACCCGGAACTTGACTGTACCATCTTATATCTGGTAAAATATGCACAAATAAAAGTTAAAGCCTTCACAAATGAAAAAGATCGTTGATGTTTTTGTTTTTGTTTTGTTAAAGTCATGCCCCGTTAACAGCAATTCTAGTTGCAGAATAGCATACGTTTTCAGAAGACATGAACATTCATCCAATGTATATGCATTGTCTTTAGAATGATGTATCTTAAACTTCTTAAAACAAAAGCAAATCAAAGTTACATCAGTTACAGTCGTCTATACCATCATTTTGTTTGTGTCTTTCAGATAGTTTACATCACTAGAAATCCTAAAGCCTCTGTAGTTTCGCTGTTTAAAGTACTGAATTTACTCAAAAATCCACCTGCAGATTCTTTGCGCGAGTACATTGAAAAATTCCTAACCGGAAAAGATGGTATTTATTCAATCTTCCTGTTTGTTTGCAAGACAGAAATTATCTTAAATTCAGAATACATATACAAAACGTGTTGATACGGGTTTTGTTATTAGCCGCTTATGCTCTGGGTTTCGAGAATAGATTCAAAATACTGACAGATAGCATTGAAAAAGTCATCAATATTTGTCCATCGAATTACCCGGATAGTAGTGGAAGACCACTAAAAAGTGGACAACAAAATAAATAACACGTAAATACAATTTACCATTGAAAATATTCGTTAAATTCATGCATTTTCATCTAAGAAAAAAATGAATACTGAAGGTGTATAATGATATTGCAATACTACGGAAGCGTATACGTGCCTCCGCTCCAACAAGAATAATCACGTATACGCTTCCGTACTATACAATGTTTTTGCAATAGTTAAAACACTTTTTCATTCAATAACTTTAGTCTTGGTAATCTTCGACGCTTATCTTAAATACAGGCGTTTGTATTTTAAAATAAGCAAATGTCGCAGATGATCTAGACTAGATAACTTCCGATACTATGTCAGACTACTCTACCAAAATCATACGTCTGTACGTTCAAATTAAGTACACAATAAAATGAGTAGACCAGTCCAGTCGTTTTTGAGTGCGTCCGTAGTAGAACTGTCACTAATATCCTGATTATAGCAGAGGCCGTACTATTATATATAGCAATTTTTGATATCGCAAAATGTATTTCTTGATATACAAATTTCAAAAGTATAACATATAATTAATAAATAATTTGATATAAACAGCCGATTATTGATATCAAGAAATACACTTCTGGATATCAAGAAATCACTTTATTTTTTATATCAGTCAGTTGATTTTGATTTTTTTCAATAAAAATAGAATTTTTGATAACAAAGCATTAGTTTATCCTTGCTATAAAAATCAGTTTAAAATAATTACGCTTATTTTTCTTATATTAAATATATTTACTTTTTTATGTCAAGAAATGAATTTTTATTATTTATCAAGAGTTGTTGTAACTTGACATAAACAAATTGATACCTCAAAATGTATTTCTTGATATACAAATTTCAAATGTATAAGAAATAAATAATTTGATATAAACAGCCAATTATTGATATCAAGATATACACTTTTGGATATCAAGAAATCTTTTCTTAAATATATTTACTTTTTTATGTCAAGAAATGGATTTTTATTATTTATCAAGAGTTGTTGTAACTTGACATAAACAAATCGAATTATTTCATAGTTCATGTCAATAAATCGTAGTTTGGATATCAAGAAATGAAATAATGTTATTAATAAAATGAATGATTTATATAACGGCGCCCCATAAGCTGTATGAAAAAGTCAGTTTACCAGGATCATTAAGCAATCGATTACCTTTGAACTTAGGCAGCCGAATAAACGGGTAGTTGCAGATATATGCATTTGTAGCAGCTTGTCTATTGAAAGAAGTGGCGATATAACATCATAATTTTTTTTTTTTAATTTTTAAAGACAACTGTGACCACTGCACATTAATCGAAGTGATGCGATGAGCTGATATTTGTTTTATTTTATTTATTAACAGTGCAATCAAGTCCATGGTGGTTGCACGTGAAACAGTTCTGGGAGCACAGAAATGACGAAAATGTTCTTTTTATTCAGTTTGAAAAAATAATAAAGGTATGACCGCTTTTCATTAATCTTCTTGGTGCCATTTCAGCACTTACGTATATCTTATACATATATGCAGCGTTTGACTTTGTAGACTTTCTTTCTTTTTATTATATTTATTAGTCGAAGATAAAATAAAGTATTGCGAGGCTTATCGTTTTCGTGGTGAACACTTCGTGTTGCCACTTTGTGTCTTGATGCCGCCAGGAATCGACATTTTGTAAAAGAAGACACACAAATACAGTAAATGGGTTCATCGGGAGGAACGAACACTTACACTATCCTGTGAATGTTATAGCGTGACCCGGCTAGCTCTAGTGTTACCACACGCCATAACAAGGGGTTGTCATGCAAACAAACGACAGCTTCCGTAATCATCATTTATTGATGTAAATGTTATAACGTGACCCGGCTAGCTCTAGTGTTACCACATGCCATAACAAAGGGTTGTCATGCAAACAAACGACAGCTTCCGTAATCATCATTTATTGATGTAAATGTCATAGCGTGACCCGGCTAGCTCTAGTGTTACCACACGCCATAACAAGGGGTTGTCATGCAAACAAACGACAGCTTCCGTAATCATCATTTATGGATGTAAATGTTATAGCGTGACCCGGCTAGCTCTAGTGTTACCACACGTCATAACAAGGGGTTGTCATGCAAACAAACGACAGCTTCCGCAATCATCATTTATTGATGTAAATGTTATAGCGTGACCCGGCTAGCTCTAGTGATACCACACGCCATAACAAGGGGTTGTCATGCAAACAAACGACAGCTTCCGTAATCATCATTTATTGATGGTACTGAATAAAAGTATACAATACTCAACATAAGTCATCTAAAATATTAAACATATACATTCAATATCACAGATTAAGTAATTACGCAATAACTGAGATAAATATGAAGTTTATCATACATACAATTACTTAATGTATTTAAAACACATCATACTTAATGCTTTTAACATCATATACTACTACCTTACTGTTAATGGATATATTAACATATTGCAAGATATACAACTTCCTTAATGCATATCTGCAGTATGAACTATTGAATAATATAATCACCAACAATCGAAGTTTTGTAAAAGTACACAAATACAGTAAATGGGTTCTTCGGAGGCAACGACCTCTTACACTATCGTGTAAATTAGGAACTCCTGTCATTCAGTAATTCAGTTATCAATATTTTAATACATTTTGCACTAAATCACCTCATACGATCTCGTATATTACAGGGTTATTTTCCTGTGTGTATTAATAAAATAACATTAGTATTTATATTATCCGATCAAAACCAGTGGCATTGAAGCACCGTGTTATGTTGATAAATGTTTGAGGTATTTGAGTGATAAAATCCCATATATATTCAATATAAATGACATTATATCGACCTCAATGACCCTCAATACCTACGTATCTACCAGGTATATGTAAACCCGCTAGAAATATATATTTTTTTAATGGATATCTTATTCTCTGAGCATCCTCGTATTTGTTCATCTCAAACAAAACTGCTAAACAGAAATCGCGCTTCAATTTGTATATTTATTATTTAATTTTGTTTTTCTCAAACCATTATTACATTACAATCTTCAGAACCGACGGCTTACGATCAAACAGATTGCTGAGTTTCTTGGTAGAGACATAACAGAGGAGCAGCTTGATCAGATAATGGAACACACAAGTCTAGAAAGCATGAAAAACAACAATTCTGTCAACTTAACGTTCTTTGAGGACGCATTTGCAACAGACAAAACTCATGGCGCTTTTATAAATCAAGGTTTGTGACATTAAAACATTTACTCTTTTTAGAGAGTTGTGAAATACTGAACATGGTGTTTTAATCGGTAAAATATAATGCTGACTCACAGTGTCTGATTTATTGTATATTTAAACTGTTGTAGCGAGAACATTGCATCGACCAATGTTTTTCAGTATATTTAGACAGTGTGAAATACAAAATTTAACAATGCCAAATTTACTCCAATTTATATTAATATCTCTGTAGCACAATATTACACAGGCCAATTTTTGACATCATTTAAGATCGTGTAAAATACATAATTTACAATGTCCAACTTATTATCCCACTCCGCTGCAGGCGGAAGGGGGATATAGTAATGCCCTCCTTCTATACGTCCGTCCGTCCGTTCATCTGTCCGTCTATACGTACCTTCGTCCGTCCCATTCGTGTCCCCTCAATAACTAAAAAACTACTAATGGGACTGGAATCAAATTTCACACAATAATAGGGGCAATTAGAGGATGTGCAGAGCGCAAGAACCATGACTCTGCCTTCATTTAAATTAGATTAATTGCCCTTTGTAATTTTATACTTATAATTCGTGTCCGCCCTATAACTCGAAAACTACTAATAGGACTGCAATGCAATTTCAAACAATGATAGAGGGCAATGAGAGAAATTACAGAGCACAAGAACCATAACCTGTCTTTATTTGAATTATAGTTATTGCCCTTTGTAATTTTATACTTATAATTCGTGTCCGCTCTATAACTCAAAAACTACTTATAGAACTGCAATGAAATTCCACACAATGAAAGAGGATAATGAGAGGACGTGCAGAGTGCAAGAACCATAACTATGCCCTCAATTAAATTAGAGTTATTGCCTTTTGTAATTGTATACATATAATTTTTGTCGTCTCAATAACTCGAAAACTATTTGTGGGACTGTAATAAAATTTCACACAATGGTCGAGGGCAATAAGAGGAGAGCACAAGAACCATAACTCTGTATTAATTTAAATTAGAGTTATTTACCTTTGTATTTTAACACTTATAATTCGTGTCCGCTCTATAACTCGAAAACTATTAATAGGACTGCAATGCAATTTCACACAATGATAGAGGACAATAACAGGACTTGCAAAATGCAAGAATCATAACTCTTCCTTCAATTAAATTAGAGTTATTGCCCTTTGTAATTGTATACGTATCATTTATGTCCGCTCCATAACTGGAAAACTGCTTATTGGATTGCGATGAAATTTCACACAATGATAGAGAGCAATGAGACGAAGTGTGGAGTGCAATAACCATACATCAGTCTTTATTTATTTAGATTTATTGCCCTTTGTAAGTTTATACCTATAATTCGTGTCTGCTCCATAACATGAAAACAGCTAATGGGACTGCAATAAAATTTCTCACAATGATAGAAGGCTATGAGAGTAAGTGCAGAATGCAGGAACCATAACTCTGTCTTCATTTAATTGAGAGTTATTGCCCTTTGTTATTTTATACTTATAATTCTTGTTCGAAGCACAACTCAAAAACTACTAGACTGGAATGAAACATCACACAATGATAGAGTGAAAGTAGATGAAGTGAAGATTGCAATAACCATAACTCGAACTTCATCACAATAGAGTTATTGGCCATTGTAATTCTATGCTTAAAATTCTTGTCCGAAGCATAGCTCCAAAACTACTAATGGATCTGCAATGAAACACAATAATAGAGAGCAATAAGAGGATGTGGAGAATGCATGAACCATAACTACATGTTTATTTAAATAAGTGTTATTTCCCTTTGTTATTTTATACTTATTATTTTTGTGGGGTGCATAGCTTAAAAACTACTAATGGGACTGGAATAAAACTTCACACAATGATAGAGGGCACTAAGGGGAAGTTTAGAGTGCAGTAACAAAAACTCTATCAGATTGAAATTAGAGTTACGGCATTTTGTAGTGTTATACTTACATGTTTTGTTCATTTTACTTCCTGCCTTATGTGCAGTGATAAAAAGTCCTTTAAACAAAGCATTCAATCATGGGCTCTACAGCTACATAGGAAATAACACTGCGGCGGGTGATATGGCTGTCTCTCAGACTGCTTCTTGTTTCAGTTTAAATTAAATCAAACTCTATAGTACAACACTGTATAGGCCATAGTTTAGATAAATTATATATTGATATTATATCTCCAAAACATACTTTACATTTGTTGTTTTGTGTAAAACTTGGCAGAAGTTTTTTTATTGAAATTAAAAGGCCTTTTTTAAACATTATATGACAACTTCACGATTTTTAGTCTGTTTTTGAAAGAAAATAGATGAATAATTATCATGACTTGATCGGCGGTTGCGTCTGCGTCTGCTGCGTCAACGTCGTTGTCGTCTGCGTGAATCTTGGTTAAGTTTTGCATAGTTGTTCTACATCATAACATTACACGGCAAATTAAGTTTCATAACTCTGTTGTACATTTTGCAAACGTTATGCCCCTTTTTGAACTTAGAATTTTGATTAAGTTTTGCGTTAAGGTCCACTTCTTTCAGTAACTCGTACAGCTACAGCTTTGAAACTTTGCATAGTTGTTCTACATCATAACATCACACAGCAAATTAAGTTTCATAGTTCTGTTATGCATTTTGCAAAGATATGCCCCTTTTTTAACTTAGAATTTTGCTTAAGTTTTGCGTTAAGGTCCACTTATTTCAGTGACTCTTACAGCTACAACTTTAAAACTTTGCATAGTTGTTCTACATCATACCATCACACAGCAAATCAAGCTTCATAACTCTGTTGTGCATTTTGCAAAAGTTATGACCATTTTTAATTTAGAATTTTGGTTAGGTTTTGCGTTAAGGTCCCATTTTTTCAGTAACTATTACAGTTACAGCTTTGAAACTGTGCATAGTTGTTCTACACCATAACATGTCACAGAAAATTACTTTTCATAACTCTGTTATGCATTTTGCAAAGGTTATGCCCATATTTGAACTTGGCATTTTCTTACGTTTTGCGTTAATGTCCACTTGTTTTAGTAACTATTACAGCTACAGCTTTGAAACTTTGCATAGTTGCTCTGCATCATAACATCACCCAGAAAATCAAGTTTTATAACTTTTTTCTGAATTTTGCAGCAGTTATGCCCCTTTTTGAATTTAGAATTTTGGTTAAGTTCCACGAACAGACGAGCGTCAGGCACCCGCAGGCGGTGCTCTTGTTTAAACGACTCATCCAAGTATGTTTAGGGTTTAAGGGTGCAATACTGTATTTTATATAGATACGATAATATTGTTAAATTGTGTTTTATTTCTTTCAGGAGAAGTATCCGGTTGGAAAAGAGACGTACCAGATGATTTGGCAAAAAAAATAGACGAAATGATAAAACGCGAACTTGGTGACACAGATCTTACATTTGAATAGACACATCGGCAAAATTTGTAATTAGTGACTAATATTAGCGTAAAAACAACGTTTAAATGTTTTATGTCGATAAAAAGCAAGCAATTTTAATAATACATTAGTAAAAAAAATAATAAAAACACGGGACATGAGTTCGGTTATTGTACGCTGTTGAAGCTGAACGAGTTTTCGTATTTATATAAATTATGTTAATGGTGACATTCGTATAAAGAAACCAATACACAACTACGTAGTCTTGCATAATACTGAAATATTACCTCAGTGATTGTCGATTTATTCCACTACTAAGCATATACTAAACAGACAGCTGCATGATGTTTGACTTAAAATATCCACCGGTGTCAGGATGGCCTTGACAAGCAATGAAAAGGTAGCACTATTTTTTGTATGAATATCTAATAAACTGCCTACACAGTGTATTAATTTTAGTTTTATAAAACGAATTAGTAATCTGCTCAATGAAAGTTCTCGTGAGCTAAACAGGTAATTCCTTTAAGTATTTTTGATTGTTTGGACACCTTGACGGAAGGGTGTTTTGACCTTTGTTGAGAGTCCTGCTCACATTTACCTTGTCAGCTCTTAATCGAATACAGAACTTCCATAAACGATGGAAAGCGATTCCATAAACTTCGAAAAACCTGTGCAGCATTTTATTATCCTATGGGGACTTGCTTTTAAAATATAACATTAATTTAAGAACTCTTCTACGACAAAATGATATATAGGGTCCTATAGAAACCACAGACTTATTAGGTGACTTGATTTTCAAACTTCGTAAGATCCTTGGTGATGATCACTTTCATAATTGAACTTGTTAAAATGTTTATCAAAAGTTGTTATGACCCTATCACTTGCAAAGCACTGCATGTTTGACCCATTTAGAACTCGCCAGTACGCTTTCCTTTTTAAATCAGAGACGGCAGGTGGCTGATTTCTGCCGTTTTTCATCGCGTTATTTCGCCGCGAAAATTATTTCATATTTAATTGTTGTTTATGACCGTAACAAGGCTGTAAGATGTTGTATAATGATGCCAAACACATATGTAAAGTTACAATCCATTACGCTAAATGTTAAAACTTCCGCTAAATATTAAAAATTACTAAACGCTAAATGTTATAAAACTGAACATATAGCGTTTAGTGGAATAAGATGGCCACCATAGACAAATCTTTGAATTACTTCTTGCAGAATGGGAAGCTAAGGCCGTGGGTTCAAATCCCACTGGAGGTAAACATATTATGCCCCACGAAGGGCGGCATATGTTAGTCGCACCGTCCGTCAATCTCACCGTCAGTCCGTCCGTCATTCCGTCCGTCTCACATTCCTGGACGGATTTTCAAATTACTCACCACAACAAGACGACCCTTACAGAATGCCTGTCTATTTGTGAACATTGGGCGAATATATTGCGTACATTCTGCAAACTGGTCTGTTCGCAGCAACTATTTGTTAAGCGTTCGCAAATAGCCGCGAAAACAAAGCGAATGCATTTTCAACTGTTCTTAGAAGAAATTCAAGCGGTAACTTATTGGCTGCATATTTGCCAAAAGAACTCAGAAGAAAATGAAAACGGTCAATTATTTACCTTAGATTTGCACTTAGGACTTAGGAAAATTGCAAATGGTACTAAAAAGTACTTAACTGTTTGTTTCAAAATTATATCCATTTATAACACATGAAAAATGTTTGCTTTATGATTTCGAGTGTATCAATACCCTCTCAAATGGCAAATAATTGGTTTAAAATGGAAAGCTTTCTGAAAGTCAACACAAATATTTTTCTTAGATCTGTAGGATAACAACTTGATAGTAATCATAAATCATAAATGTGTAACAGTAAAGTACTGATACACTTTGAACATATAAATCATGAATTTGGATATATACACACCCTAATTCTAAGATAATAATAAAGACATTCAGCACACAAAATTAATTAATAGCCTGAACAAATGTATTGATAGTAAACTAATTAGCACCTGTGCTGGTTGTGTTGTTAGTTAGTCACGTGACTGTCATTATCCAATACAATCGATGCTTCTAGATTCAAACACAAGTGTACAGTGTTTATACATAGTAGTCAAAGTAGACCAGAAAAAAAGGAATAATAATGATTAGTATTTTTAAGTTAACTAGAGGATCAAGAATTGCAGGGCAATCCATAGTCCCCCAATGGCCCAGACAAGCATTTTCCAGATATTTCCTATGATGGAGGTCAAAGATCAAGGTCAAGGTTACAATGTCCTTATTTTGGTACGCGACACACCGCTATCCCAAGATGTATTCACATACCAAGTTTGTTATCTCTAAGTGTCATAGTACTGAAAATATGGTCCGGACAAGCATTTTCTATGACAGAGGTCAAGGTCAAGGTCACAGCGCCAATGTCTTTATTTTGGTACGGACACACCGCCATCCCAAGATGTATCCACATACCAAGTTTGGTATTTCTAGGTGTTATAGTATTGAAAATCTGGACAAGCATTTTCTATGACAGAGGTCACAGGTCAAGGTCAAGGTCACAGTGACCTTATTTTGATACGCGACACACCGCTATCCCAAGATGTATCCACATACCAAGTTTGGTATCTCAAAGGTGGGGGAGTAATAAACGACAAAAGAGTAAGACTATATATACAACAAGGATATATACATTATTCATGCAGTATAACGACAAAGTAAGTAAATTAGTAGTATTGTTCTTTAAAAGTTATAGTCTATGACCCAGTAAACAATCAAGCCACAATATAGTGTTTTACTGGTACCTATGCTTGTTGTTGAGCAGAACAACACCTTACACAACGTCATATGTCTTACCAAACAACACCACTTTAGTACAACGACCTACTATACACAGCCTGATATGAGCACGGACATACCGTGATAATTAATGGCCAGGCGTGTCAACAACGGACAAATACACACACGGGTCGTTCTCACAAAACTACAACCAACCGTACAGTACGGACCTACTATTTCTTGAGCTGGCTGTTGACCCCCTCTTCCCATCCCCAGGGGGGATTTTGTAGGGTACGATTTTCTGCAGGAACATACATTAAGCTTCAAAATGAGGCATGTGTGCCATCTGAGCGTTGGGGCTTTAGTGAATTTTGGGGAAAAACGAAAATCGCCGAAATCTGGAATTATTTTTAGAAAAAGAATGGAATATATTAGAACCAATTTGAATTGATGGAATAATGACTTAATCACTGGACCTTACCCTGCCCAAAAAGGTTACGATACTTCTTTTTTCTATTGTAATACCATTTTTTTTCTAATTTTTAGTTAAATATCAACATGGTATTAAAGAAATCAGCGATTGTATTCAATTTTTGAACATTTTTACTCAGAATCTCAATATTTAAGTATCGGATCCATAAATTATGTGGTGGGACACGTAGAGATGCGTTCCGAGAAAGATTCCATCAATTGAAATTGATTCTAATATATTCCATTCTTTTTCTAAAAATAATTCCAAATTTCGGCGATTTTCGTCTGAAAATGCTGTGTTTGCCCCCAAAACTCACGAAAGCCCCAACGCTCAGATGGCACACATATCTCATTTTGAAACTTACTGTATGTTCTTTCAGAAAATCATACCCTACAAGGGTTTCTCCTACTAGCTCACAGCCTATACACAGACGATATCCTGAACTATGGCTAGTTTGGAACACCACTCTCAGGTAAGTTACCTTTACCTAATAGTAAACTTATAGGCCCTTATGGCCTGAATAACAAATGACGCTGCGTACGACTAACTGGGAGCGTTTATTTTTTTAACCTAAAAAATCACTCGCCATTTTCTTAGATTGCACAGCTTCGCATTAGCGGGACATCTTTGCGAGCTAAACTCGTATTTATTATTATTTCTACAGTCATTACCGACTAGTAGATAGTATTATTATTTCGATTTTCGCCTAAAATTTATTTTTAGTCGGAATATTATTGAATTCTCCCAACATATGTGGCAAGTTCCGGTGTATTTTTACATCGTCAACGCTTGGGAGAAAAGTTGTTACTAGTTTTCGTTGAATTACGTTTCTTCGAATTCAATTAAAATCATTGTCTATTTGTTATAAATTGTTATGTCCCATACAATGTTGCCCGGGAAAACCTTAAATGTGTATTTGGCACTACAGAAGAGTTAGAAACTCTAAAAGGCGTCGGAAAAGACCCCCCTACTCTTACTAGCATATTGAATTTAATTTAAGAGATGAAGTAAGACCGGCAATATGCATCACATATCAACGATATGCTAACAACCAATGTCAGGGAGGCAACCTGGGAAGAGTATGAGACACAAGGTATCATCTCTTTCGAAGTGCCTGAACGGTTTAATCTCACAATGTCCGTCATAGACTATATAATAAGGCTCATAGAGAGTTATTGGCCATGATGGATTCCGAGGTTAACAATAACTCATTGAGACTGAAACATATGACCGCTCAATGGCGGGATGACCATGACAAAACGTTAAGGGAAAATCAAGAACTTGCTTTGCGTGTCACAAAAAATCATGAGTAGAGCGTATTGGTCGTACACAGCTCGTGTAAGCACCCATCAGTCACACGCTAATCCATTGTTCAGTTGAAACCAATTCACAATGTCCATGATATATTCAGGTAACACGGAAAAGCGTGCCATTTTTAAGTGGCCGTTAGAGAGCGTTCGGAAGGGCCGTTTAATAAGTTTAGTGCTAATGCATGCAAGAGTATAGGTCTATCTCTCTCAAAGGAAAAATTGTGTAAGGGTCCTTTCGTGTAGAATTTAATACTGAGAATTTAGCCACGTGTGTCACGGAATGAACGTGGGAAATAATGTTTTGGGCGGAACTTCGGTTATAAAATGCATTGTTCTCAAGTCCTGGCCGGGATTGATTGAAAGTTACTTTGTCTGAGCAGCGGTTGGAAACGGCGAAATTCAAAGGCAATATGTGGTCAGTATTTACTTTATTAACTTTTATCGTATATTTATATTCAGTGGGCGGCGCCATCTTGGTTGGCGAGGTTACGACATCCGGTTAGCTTTTATGTTTCTCAAACATTAACTTGAGACTAGCATATGATTTTGAAGTTACTTTATTATATGTAATTATTGTAATTAATCATTAATTGTAAAACAATATTATTATGATAACGTTGTATAATAGGTGCATTAGTTAAAGTTGGTGTATAAATCAGTGATTGTAATACACGATTGAATTGATAACATTGTATATTAGGTGCATTAGTTAACAATGAGAGGAGTGACTAGTATAAATGTTCGATCCATATACATGGCGTTGTAGAATATGCATCCATTGCTACTCATCATAATTAGAGAGTGGCTTGCATATATTTATTAAATAATGATTTGTTGGAATGATACTTATATAAGATTGGTGTGTTTATGAACCGACATCTAAAACGTATGTATTATTACAGCCTAAATCGTCCGGTGCAGACAAACCGTCCGGTGCAGATAAACCACCCGGTGTGGAGATAAGCCTTCCCGAGTGGAGCTAAGCTTCCACGTATAACGTCACGAGCGGTGGAGACGGTCCCCGTACCTGTGCAACATCGTCAGGCTCTAGTATCGACAACCCCCGGGACACGAGGTGGGCCCGTTATCAGTCCTCACTGGATGAACTTCATTCACAGCCTCGGTGGAGGTTAATTACCACATCTATCGCGTCATCAACCCTTAAAGAAGGCATTTGATGATAATCATCCATTGGATTCGCGCATCATTATCTTCATGAGCTCTTGCGCATCACCTTCATCGCGCTAGACCATAATTATTGTGCACATCAACATTGTTATAACTTTAACAACACTTTAGAGTCGTATATAATCAGTCGACACATTCAGTATTTGTGATAATACTAAGAACGTCTTAAACGTTCATGAGAACAGTCTTTTCATATTTCATCTGTGTATTCGCTTTTTTTTTTTTGATATATTGATTTGTATATATATTTAACATATTTTAAAAGTTGCATTAAACTGATGTAAATGCATTCACCGTCATTGATTCTTTCCTTGTTAACTTATGTTAACTAATGTTAACAATTGTGTATTACAATCACTGAGTTATATGCCAACGTACTAATGCATCTATTATTCACTGTTATCAAATTAATATTGTTTTACAATTAATGATCAATTACAATAATTACATCTAATAAAGTAACTTCAAAATCATATGCCAGTCTAAAGTTAATGTTTGAGAAACATCAAAGCTAACCGGATGTCGTAACCGCCAACCAATATGGCGCCGCCCACTGAATACAAATTTACGATAAAAACTAATAAAATAAATACTGACCACATATTGCCTGTGAATTTCGTCGTCCAACTTCTGCTCCAAACAAAGTAACTATCAAGCAATCCCGGCACGAACTAGAAGGAAGATAAACTTATGACACGGCCTCTCTGTCGGCCACTTAAAATGTGCACGCGTTTACGTGTTACATGAATATATCATGGATATTGTGAATTTGTTTCAACTCAACAATAGATTAGGGTGTAACTAACAGCTTGCAAGAGTTATCTAACAGCTTACAAGAGTTATGTACGACCAATACGCTCTACCTGTGACATTTTGTGACATCTCCCCACTTAAAGAAAGTGCTACACTTTTTAAAATTCAACAAAATGATTACTTAAACTAATAATTAGTCCTAGCAAAAGACATGTTTGCATAATAAGCAACATTAAAATTTCAACAATATTCTACAATTTTACACTACACTGTCGTAACATAAACTACTATAGTACTAAACCTGTCATTGTATGCGGCGACTTAAATAGTCTGCCCCAATATTGTCCTTTCCTCGCATCGCTTTAATTTTCATCCGGTAAGGCTGCAGATTCAGTGCCCACCTCATTAACCAACTGTTAGCTACCTTTGTTTTATTCATTTAAGCTAACGGTTGATGGTCAGTTTCCAAGACAAATTCCTTACCAAAAACATATCGGTGGAATTTACTGACACCCCACACTACTGCAAGACACTCCTTTTCGATAACAGAGTAGTTACGTTCCCGGGGTAGTAGTTTCCGACTTGCGTAAGCCACGGGGAGACTACACCCATCTTGCTCTTGCAGTAGGACTGCACCCACCCCGACATCGGAGGCATCCGTTCTGAGGATAAACTCCTGGTCAAGTTCAGGTAATTTTAGTATTGGGGTTTTGACCAGACTCCCCTTTAAAGAGACAAAAGCTCACTCCTGGCTTCCCCCCCCCCCCCCCCCCAAGTTATACTATTGGGTTGACCTTTCTTTGTCAAGTCTGACAAAGGTGCAGCTATAGCCGAAAAGTTTGGGATGAACTTCCTGTAAAAACCCGCCAACCCTAAAAATGACCTAACTTGTTTCTTTGTCTCGGGTCTTGGTGCTTCCTGAATTGCCTTAACCTTGTCGGGGTTGGGTTTCAATTTCTGGTCCCTCTCGACAACATGACCCAGACACTCTATACTGCGTAACCTATGTGACCTCTAACTGATCTACCGTACAATAACTCAAACGGAGAAAATCCTAAACTCTCTTGTGGAACCTCTAAATGCAAACAATAAAGCATTGAGATACTTGTCCCAATCTTTGGGTCTCTCTGTAAACATACGCCGTAACATTTGCTATAACGTCCCGTTAAATCGTTCGACTAACCCGTTACACATAGGGCGATATGGTGTTGTCATGATTTCACGCAATGACAATAACCCGCTTACTTCAGCCATAAGTTCTGACGTAAACTGTGACCCACAATCAGTCAGCATTTCCTCTGGGACACCTAGCCTACTGAACATATCAACTAATGCCTCAGCTACTCTCTCAGTTTCAATTGAGGACAATGCTACTGCCTCCGGATACCTAGTTGCATAGTCTACCATGGTTAAAATGTACCTATTTTTCCTATCCGACACTGGAAAAATTGGTCCAACTATGTCTACGGCTACCCGCTTAAATGGTGTATCTATCAGTGGCATCTGACCTAAATGTACTTTGGTCACTCAACCGTTTGGTACTGTCCTTTCGCATACATCGCAGGACCTTAGTACCATCTCCACTATCGCCTGGCCAATAAAATTCTGCCAATATTCTATCTGACGTTTTCTTTACGAGTAAAAGACCTCCCATAATCGACTCATGAGCTACCTTAAGCACTGTCCTTCTATACTGGGTAGGTACCACTAACTGGCGAAACTGTCTACCACCACTATCTTCAAATTCTCTGTACAGTAACCTATTCTTATGTACAAACTTACAACTACCGACCCTTTACACTTCTTCACTACACCATCCTTGGCCTTCACTTTACAAGGACCTAATGACTCGTCTTGAGTTTGTGATTCTATAAACTCCGCTTTGGATATGTCACCTTCGGCTGCAGGAACCTTTAATTTTCTATAAGCCTGAGCTTGCTTCTGAACCTGCGCTCTAGTCTCTACTGCATTACTTATGCTACTTCTAAAATTGGACACTACCGGAAGTACTGAACCTTCTATGTTCCCTATCGTTAAATCATACATCGGGTCGTCCATACATAGTGCCTCTGTTGTCCCTTTAAAGAAAGGTGTATCTACATCTATTCTCGCTATTGGCACGTTCTCTACCGACTTATTTAACAACATACACGGTGACTGTTTACCTTCCAACTGGTCATCCGTAACTAAACTACGCCAAACTACCTGTACAACCTGTATCCCTCATTATAATTACGTCGGTGCCATTCACTCTACCATCTGCCGTTGGAAGATTTGCATACGGAAAGACATGTTCCGATCTTCGCCATTACGCCATCCGCTTTAACACAACAGCTACTACTCTCGGTTTTAATAACCGCACTATTACTACCTCTGCCTCTACCTTAACCTCGGTTTTGACTACCTCTAATTCTACCGAAATTCCATGGGTTGTTAAAACCTTGGTTCTGACTCCCTACATTGTTGTCCCCTCTATTATTGTCACTAAAATTGTCTACGACAGCGGACACATTCACCGCTTTCCTACACTAATGTGACGCATGATTCCCATTACAGTGACGACAACGAATAAAAGGTCTACCTATGTTGTTACCACTATTGCTACCTCCTCTAGCACCCATCGAACTACCTCCACCTCTATAGTTTCCACTCTGGACTTTCTGTTTCGGACTATGATCGTCCCCTTGCCTATCTCTAAAAGTTCTGTCTTTTGACACTACATTATGAGCTCCACCTCTAGCCTCGGCAAACTGATCTGCTTGTGTTGCCATTTCATCTACACTAGTTAGTTTTTTCTTTCTTTCAGAAATAAGAACAGATTTCTACTACAAACATTGAATAGCTGGTCCCGCAACAAGAAATCTATGAGGCCTTGATAAGTCTGCGCTACCTTTAATAACTCTAACCACCTATCTAAGTAATTTCTAGACCTACTAATGAACTGAATAAATGACTCGTCTTTCTCAGGCAAACAAGCTCTAAACCGTTTTCTAAAACCTTCTTCAGTTAACTCAAATCTCTTAAGCAGAGCATCCTTTAACTTGTCATAGTCAAGAGAATCTACACTAGGTAATCTAGAAAATACATCTAAGGCCTTGCCTCTCAATAACGCACTTAAATGAACTGCCCACTTATCTATTTGGTCCATTCCTGTAACTCAGCATAACGTTCAAACCGTAACAAGTAACTGTCCATGTTATCTTTGTCAGCATCAAAGTATGGTAACTTCGGACCTTTTACCTTCCCAGAATAACTATCGTTTCCTTCAGTTTTACTGTCCTTATTATGGGTCTTAGCTGCTTCCAACTCTAAAGCTAACTTATGATCAAACTCTGAATTCTCCCTCTCCATCATTATCTTAGCCTTAGCTAGTCTACCATCTGTTTCGAACCTCTCATGTTCTAACTGCCGTGCTAATTCTATCTGCTCTTTATCCGCCTATTTCTTCTCCCTTACTAATCTACTTTCATCATCTCGCTTCTCTTTAGCTAATTTACCTTCTTCATCTAGCTTCTCTTTAGCTAATCTACCTTCTTATTCTAACTTCTCTTTAGCCAATCTACCTTCTAATTCTAACTTCTCTTTATCCGACTCTTGCTTCTCCCTTGCTAATCTACTTTCGAATTCTAGCTTCTCTGTGGCTAATCTACTTTCTGATTCTAACTTATCTTTAACTAATCTACTTTCTTCATCTCTTTCCTGCTTTGATAATTATCTTTTCTTAACTCTAAATTCCCTTTCCTTAGCCTGTTCGTCTTTAACAAAGGTTCTAAACTCATCTCCAGTATACCCTAAATTCTTACCCATCTCCGTAAGTTCCTTTATAGACGTCATGTCTATGGACATTGTGGACTACTAACTACAATAATTACAATACACAAGTCACTAATACATCTACACTATAACTACTAATGGTAAGTCACTGTGTCCTCAATAAATACCTGGGCATCATCATAGGACAAGGTACATACACATTTGTACTAGCGCTAACTACTAACGGTTATGTATAGATAGTATCTAGCTTCCACAACACACACACTACATAAACTATCTATATTTGATATTGGACATAAACCTTAAACAATCATAGAAATGTGTATAGCATATACATGTATATTTACTTCTCCCATCAATATAAGTATACTCGAGTGTCACAACATGAGTAGAACGTCTTGTTCGCCAACCTAATTGGTTACTATTGGTATATCAAGAGAGCTAAAAACAAACACCCAAATTATTGAGCAAACGTGCCTCAGACCCAATCGTGTAGACCACTGCGACCTCGCGCCATGGAAAGAACGTACAAAACAACAGTTTGGACTCACCCTACCCTTGTCGTGTCTTGACATGTCTTCCAAGCTGTGGCCGTGATCGTCGACAGTCGCCTTGATGGATCAGAGGGTGATACACAATTCTAAAATAATACGTAGGGATTTAGTATATCATAATAAAGATCACTTATTGATTCTTTCCCTCCGTAGTCGCCCAAAATCCCACTACTCGGAAAACCAGTTGTCGCAGGATGACCCTAGTGGTTGGGGGCTAACCCAGGAAAGAATCAATGACGGTGAATGCATTTTCATAAGTTTAATTCAACTTTTAAAATATGTTAAATATATATACAATTATCTAAAAAAACAAGCGAATACACAGATGAACTATGAAAAGAATGTTCTCATGAACGTTTAAGACGTTCTTAGTATTGTAATAAATACTGAATGTGTCGACTGATTATATACGACACTAAAGTGTTGTTAAAGTTATCACAATGTTGATGTTTGATCTAGCGCGATAACCGTGATGCGCGAGAGCTCATGAAGATGATGATGCGCGAATCCAATGGGTGATTGTCATCAAATGCCTTCTGTAAGGGTTGATGATGCGATGTAATGATTGTTAACCTCCACTGAGATTGTGGGTGATGTTCCTCCAGTGAGGACTGATAACGGGCCACCTTGTGTCCCGGGGGTTGCCGCTACTAAAACCTGGCCATGCTGCGCAGGTACGGGGACCATCTCCACCGCTCTTTACGTTAATCGTGGAAGCTTAGTTCCACTCCAACCCTGGATGGCTTAGGCTGTAATCATACATACGTTATAGATGTCAGTTGACACACATAACAATCTTGCATAATTATCATTACCCAAACAAATCATTATTCAATAAATATATGTAAGCTGTACTAATGATGAGTAGCAATGTATTCATATTCTACAACGTCATGTATACGCCATGTACGTCGCTGTTAATCAATGTAATATGCAACGTTATCAAATTGCTCGTATATTACACTCACTGAGTTATGCATGCACACATGTATGTCACCTAATGCCCACATTATGCAACACGATACTTACGCATCGAACATTTATCCTAGTCACTCATCTCCTTGTTAACTAATGTTAACTAATGTTAACAATTGTGTATTACAATCACTGAGTTATACTCCAACGTACTAATGCATCTATTATCCACTGTTATCAAATTAATATTGTTTTACAATTAATGATCAATTACAATAATTACATGTAATAAAGTCACTTCAAAATCATATGCTAGTCTAAAGTTAATGTTTGAGAAACATCAAAGCTAACCGGATGTCGTAACCGCAAACCAAGATGGGGCCGCCCACTGAATACAAATGTACGATAAAAACTAATAAAATAAATACTGACCACATATTGCCTGTGAATTTCGCCGTCTAACTTCTGCTCCAAACAAAGTAACTATCAAGCAATCCCGGCACGAACTAGAAGACAATGAATTTTAGAGCATTACGCCCAAACCATTATTTTCCCCGTTCAGTGCGTGACATACGTGACACTCCGGGACATACGTGGCTAAATTCGCATTATTAAAATCTACACGAGAGGCCCCTTACGCAATTTTGCCGTTTAAGGAAGATAGGCCTATACGTTTACATGCATTAGCACAAAACTAAACTTATGACACGGCCTCTCTGGCGGCCACTTAAAATGTGCATGCTTTTACGTGTTACATGAATATATCATGGATATTGTGAATTTGTTTCAACTCAACAATAGATTAGGGTGTAACTAACAGCTTACAAGAGCTATGCACGACCAGTACGCTCTACCCGTGACATTTTGTGACAATGATGACAAAGTAATGATGATGATTGTTTTAGTGAATATGCTGAGGCAAGTAGCGGTTATGATGAAGTCCGTTTTGGTGACTATGATGATGGGAAGGTTGTTAGTTGTGAAAGAACAGACGATATTCTCTTCGATGATTAATCTGATGATTATGATGAATCCGATGATGATGATGATTATGTGGTTGTGAATATGACGATGGTAATGATGATGATGATTATGGTGAAGATGATGAGTGTTTTGATTCCTATGTTGACGATAATGTTGATGATAGTTGTGGGAATAATGATGACAATAACGAAAATGATCCTGGTCATTGTGGTGATGATTGTGGCTATGGTGATGTTGATGATAATTGCAATCATGATGATGCTGATCACAAAGTGTACCAGGAGTCTGATGACGGTGTATTTGGTGGCACTGCATGGGGCCAACCTGAGATTCAGTATCTTACAATGAGCTACCGTCAAAAATGAGGAATAGTGGTGTTCTAAGATACCGCTGAGTTTTTGATCCTGGTGGGTGAATACTTCTCTGCTAACCTTTGCCTAACATATTGTGTTAGATTGGAATGATTAATTGCACAGCATTTATTCACACGATAAATTAATGCCTATCACACTCACTAAACATACCCATTACTGAGTATAGGCTTAATTTTGGGGGTTAGATGGGCTTCGAATGTGTTGTCTAAACCTACCTCGGTCGTGGGTGATGAATGTAAGTTGAAACACATTACAACATTATAATCACATCTTTCAATCTCGGTATGAAACCTGTTATCGTATAAAGCCATTGTAGGTAAGATCAGCTTGTATGTTTTGTCTTGCCCTACTGTGGTTGTGTGTGACAAATAAATCAAAGATTTCACTGAAAAATCATACAACAATAAGACGTAATAAGTGATATCAACTTGTATGTTTCATCTGACCTATATTAACCGTGTGTAAATATTATTTAACCTTCTTTGTATTTTGTTTGTCCTGGAGATTAGCGAGTATGTTTTATCTGCATTGCATGGCTAACTTAACTTTTATATATGGGAGAGTTATGCAATTACGTGTGGAGACCATGATCAGCTTGTATGTTTCGTCACTACTACATACGTAGTTGCATATTAAAATTTGAGGATAAGTCCTTAAAACCTGTTTAACGAGATCAGCTTGTACGTTTTGTCTCGTTTGTGCGGATTAATGGCTTATATAAAACCATCTATTATTTAATACTTGATTGTATATCTGGATCAGCTTGTATGTTTCTTCCAGTGCATTTCACTGATGGACTGTGTGTTTCAACAAATGATTAGATTAAATGTTGAAGCACTGTATATTATTACCCACCATACACATTTTGCACCAATCTTTGACTTCCAATCAGCTTGTTTGTTTTGTTGGCGTATGGATTGGTGTAGATTATCATCTTGTCATTTATTACCTCATATCAATTGATTATTATTTATTGATTTTATCTCTGTATTTTTAGGAATTTGATTTGTTTACATTTTAATTTATATACGAGTATTTTTATAGTTGATAATGTATATGCATATTGATCGACGTTATATCTATCAAATACTTTCCAACATATTAGATCATTCAACCTATAGTCTGTATTTATTATATGAAAACCAAATGTCCAAACATTAGAAGTATAGGGTAGCAGTGTGTGTGTGTATATAATCCAATCTTCCACTATAGGTCAATATGTATTTCCATTAATGTTCCTTTTCCATATTCAATGTGACGTTTGTATTCACATAAGTACTTTGATATTATTATCTTTCTTTTAACCAATAACACTTGTGTCAAATGTTCATCTTTTTATAGCCAATATTATGTTTTATTTGTACTTAATCATTAAAAGTATACTATATTATAGATACTCTATGAAGAGGCTTTTTATAACACATATCCTACTATTTTATAGGCACACTTTTGATAGAGGCATTTTATAACCAACATCATAATATTGTATAGGCACTCTATTAAGAGGCTTTTTAAAACCAATATCATAATATTTTATGGGCACTCTATTAAGAGGATTTTATAACCATATCGTAATCTTTTATATGCACTCTATTACGAGGCTGGTTACACATTTTAGGAACAATTGTATTACCACTTTAATTACTAATTAAATAACATATCATATGATTCATGGGTTACGTTACAGTCTAGTACTTACTTCTCTGAAGTGGTATAATAGATGAATAATTGTGTGCGAATTTCTGCTGGATTCTTATAGGGCTTTATATGACTTTAATTATCATCCCAGATTCTTACCTGCTTATATTGTGAGCCTATGTGTTGTACACGATTAATGGACAAACAGTTTAATGTTCTATCCGGTCAACTTTCATAGAATTTCATAATCACACATGTTAATGACTTTTATATAAGATAATTCAAATATCAGATTGTGATTCCTAATATTAGTTTTAAAATAGAGACACCAATTTAAGGGATTAAAACGCGATTTGGATTTTCTTCAAACAAGACTATTAATTATTTCTGTTTTGCTCCTTGCTGTTTAAATTAGAAAGATAGGGAAGAATGTTGTACTGGTACCTGTGCTTGTTGTTTGCAGAACAACATCTTACACAACGTCTGGGACCATGTCTGGGACCTGTATAACACATGCATGAAGTATATGCAAGGATGCAGACTTTACTTTAGTTTCTGAATAATCTGAATATTAATATGTAGAGGATATTTGTTGTTTTGGAGTGAATAACATATTTTCTTACTTCGAGATGAAATAAAATATGTTATTCACGACAAAATAACAAATTTTCTTTTTATTTTATAATTTTACAAAAAAATCTTTTAAGCAATTTCAGTAATTAAACCTTTTTATACACCTGCTTACGCACCCTGATTACGTAACGAAACCTACTGAAATGCGTGTTTACCTAACGAGTCGTGACAAATCTTTTCGTGCACCTACTGATGACGTCGATTACTGAGCTTGGTATACGTACTCCCTGATAAAACACAGTATTTCATTGCTTATCATAAAATAAAACGTTATATACAGTAATATTTAACCAAAAGAAATATAAAAAGATCGGACAGGGAAAGTAGCATTCAAGGAGGATAGTCAACTACAAAACACAGAAACAAACACGTAAACAGACAAACAAGAAGGCAAAAGCAATAATAAAAGCAAACGACATCTCACACACAAAGGGGTTGACAATAAGGCTACCGCCTTGGAACGGTCAGTGGCAAAGTATGCCACTGGGGGGTGGGGGGTGTTAACCCGGTTTTAGGGTGCACCGAGCCTCACACTTACCCTACTGTCATCCCATTATAACAGGACAGTGTAAATAAAGAAATCCCCGCCATGATCTAATCTCTAACCAACAAGGCAGCATCAATAGGCAATATAAGTAAAACACAAACATGCGCGTGTAAATATACTACAAAAGAAACAATAGCCCAGAAAGCCAAAATGAAGGTACTCAATAACTAATCAAAAGTCTGATAGTCGCCACTCAGCACTTCTTGAGATAATTAATGATTTCAATGTAAAAGTAGAAAAAATGCAAGTCCGATTATATTGTTTGAAGCAACAATAGACGAAATAAGCATTATGCAAGATATCGTTGGTTATGCATCGTACCCGACAGGAAAACCAGTTCATCAGAACCATCATTCATCAGCTCTTTCTTAAACTGTTTTCTTTTGTAACAAATCCATTTATAGACACTAAACAATATTTTACTTTTGAAACTACTACGAGGGCTACCATTAGAAAATCTGGGCGCTATACATTTGAAAAAGACTTTACTTATACAGACGGAAACGTAGAAAAAAATTATTTAGGTACTGTTGGCGGTCAGGAAAAGTTCTTATATCCAACAACAGAAAATGCCAAATGAATATTGAAAGAAATATTTGAAATAGATCTCACACAAAAGCAACATACTTTATTTCGGATCAAACATAAAACGTGGCACTACCCAAGTTTTCAATTTTGAAAATCTAGCTTTAAAATGTTTATATAGGTGGTTAACTTTATCTAACCTATATATATATATTCAATGGAACTTACTTAGCTAGAGCTACTTGAGTATTTTATTTAGTCTAATCTATATTAAATGGTTTATTCATAAAGAAATATAAAAACATCGGACAGAGAAAATAGCATTCAAGGAGGACAGTCAACCACAAAATACAGAAACAAACTGGCAAACAGACAAACAAGAAGGCAAAAGTAATAATAAATGCACACGACACTAAAGGGTTGACAATAGGGCTACCGCCTTGGAACGGTCAATGGCAAAGTAGGCCACTTTAGGTTTAAACCGGTTCTAGGGTGCACCAAACATCACATTTACCTTACTGTCATCCCATTAAAACAGGACAGTGTAAATAAAGAAATCCCCCCATGATCTAATCTCTAACCAACAAGGCAGCATCAATAGGCAATATAAGTAAAACACAAATATGCTCGTGTAAATATAGTACAAAAATGAAATAGCCTATAAAGCCAAAATGAAGGTACTCAATGATTTGGCAGAAGCCAGAGCAGCAAGAGAATAAACCAGTGAGGGCACGACAAGAAAGATCATAGACAAACATCAAACGCCACCGTCCAAATGGGCTTTAGGTAGGCGTCATCATAGGGTTCACAGCCTGTCCGATCATCGTACAATTAAAAAGGAAAGCAGAGTTGCGAACTGTACATATTTTTTTATACGGTATCTCCATAAAACAGGTGATCATAGAGGAGTAACTGAAACTATTGAGCTGCTATTAAAAATCCTTGTAATATTATTCGAAGAAACATGAAAAGAGGTTGCCGAATGAAGATTTAAAGGTGTAAGGCGTACATATGGTTTAGTTCTAAGAAATGACGGGTTATTTTGTGGATTTCTATTGATGACGCAGAGTGTAACCGAAGAGGTGCGAATATTTTTTTTAAGTGTTTTTACTAATATTGATGTTGTGGATGAAACAGACCCACGTGCTCAACTTCGGAAAACAAAAAAGAAAAGATAGTTTCAAAATTTCTTGAAACGGAATAATCACTAAGAAACGGTTTTAAAATGAGTGTTAATTCAAAAATTACCTTTTCAAAAAAAGCGCATGATAAGGACAAATGTGCAATAACTTTATAAAAACAGCCTATTTTGCTTCCAAAGCCATATTAATTACAGACATAAATGAAATTAAAGATGCACTAAATAAGTTACTGATAAAATTGTCGCTAGAATTGGAAATTGGCTTTCGGATGGAAGTGGCTGGGCAATTAAATCAGTAAATGCGCATTATTTAAATCGAGTAAAGTATAAGCCCTTACGAGATAGCTCTTATTTAGCATTACCGAAACAGCTAGCTAATGCCAAAAAAGGTTTATTGCCTACTGACCGTTCCAAGTCGGTAACCATGTTTCAAGTCCTTGTTTGCAGTACAGTGCGGACCTGCGGTGCCATTGCGATCGGACGCTGTGGTTTCTACAGGACCCTATATATCATTTTATTTAATAAATATAAAAAATGAGAAACATAACGAGTGCTTTAGATGGTGCCACTAAGCTTAAAAATGTCCTACCCAAATACATCTTGAAAGAAGTTCAAAGTATAAAAAAACACATAGAACAATTTAATGACATAGGAATTGCATTTCCTGTTACTATAAACCAAATTCCAAAAATAGAAAATCAAAATAATATACGTTTTAATATACTCGGGTATGAAAATGTGCAAGTATACCCGTTGTTTATATTTAAATAAAATAAAGCAGAAGGGACTTGTAATATGCTTTTAATTACTAAAAAGGGTATTAAAACGCATAAGCCTGATTGTCTTTCACGTAACGGTAAACAAGTAATAAAAATGCCAGAATAAAACGAGAACGTTCGGTTTACAAACTACTATAGACAATTAATGGTTCTCTTTGTTATAAACGGATTTTGAAGCAATAACTGAAGATATTTCTTTAGCTCTTGGTAATCCTAAAGAAGATTATACAGAAGCATATCAAAAGCATTCTGATTGTGGTTATGGGTACACAGTTGTTTGTTGTTACGATGATCAATATTCTAAACCAGTTGTAATATACAGAGGACCAAACGCTGTTTATAAGTTTATAGACATATAGATATAAAAATCGAACCGGAAAAGCAGCATTCAAGGACGACAGTCAACCACAAACACACACATAAACAAAGAACAAATTTAAAGATGAATAAAAGGCCAAATAAAACATCACAAACACAAAAGGGTTGACAATAGGGCTACCGCCTTGGAACGGTCAGTGGCAAAAAAGGCCGATGGGGGTTTAAACCAGGTTCTAGGGTGCACCAAACCTCACACTTACCCTACTGTCAACCTACTAAAACGCGACAGTGTAAATAAAGAAATCCCGACCATGAACTATTCTGTAACCAACAAGGCAGCATTAATAGGCAATATAAGTAAAACACAAAGATGCTCGTGTATGAAACAAATGACAGAATAACAATATTGTAGGAAAACTATGTCGCAGAGTTTTAAAAAAAGATTTAACAATGCTATAATCACAAGATTTTTTTTTAAGGCATATGAAAATGCAATATTTGCAATAAGAATGATGTGAAAGGAGACAAAATGGTAATGGTCATATAACTGGAAACCTTTAGAGGACGTGCCCATGAAACGTATTATATTAATTGCAGATTGACTAGAAAAATACCTCTTGAAATTCATAACTTAAGAGATATAATTCACATGTAATAATGCAGCACATTGGAAAGTTTACAAAAGACATACATGTTATACCAAATAACATGGAACAGTTTATGGCTTCTCATAGCATATGTTGTCTGCTTTTTAATTTAGTCTTTTAGCTGTTACTTGTGATATGCAGGCTTCATACCCGCGGTTCCCAACTAAATTCCATTTTGTTTATTTCGCACTTCGGGGCATAGTATTTTGTTAGATACTGGGACCATATGCCGATGGACAAGGGAGAGGAAAATCCCTATGTCCACAGACGTATGCATGCCATCGTCGGGATGGTTAAAATTATGTACTATTAATTGAATGAATATTGAGTTCTGCTCAACCCGGGGCTAGAGGGCGTGAGCGGTAGCTAGCATATTTCACTACCGTTCATGAACAGTCTCTATCAAACCGAGACTGCAAAATTGTGTATGTGTCGAGTTCGGCTGTTTCCAAAGGTCAATTATCATACTGTTTTATATGAACGAATTTGGTGTTTATTGATAGATTATTGATAGTTTTCAATATATGTCCCAATCACTTGACAGTTTAGTGAAAAACATTCCGTCATTTAGATATACTTGACAAGAGTACTAGGATAAGAAGTAAACATTTATAAAAAGAAAATGTGTTTATTCTGATGATTACATGAAGTGTTTTAAAGGTTTTAAAGAAACTAAATTACCTGATAAAGATTGCTTTTATTCTAAGTTAAATGATGAACATATTTCAGACGTAGTTTATGAGCACGCTAAACAAATATAGAAAAAGAGTATGAGAGTGGATCTTGGAAACGGCGGAACACGATACATACGAAATATTACAGTCTCGATTTGCCTGAGACTGTTCATGGAAAGCATTTAATATTAAAAGTTTAGCAGAATATCATGACCTATATCTTTAAACTGATGTGTTGTTACTAGCAGATGTTTTTGATAACTTTAGAAAGACGTGTTTTGAGTATTACAAATTAGATCCTTGCCATTACCTCAGTAGTCCTGGATTGCCTTGGGATGCATGCGTTAAAATGACTGGCATTCGACTTGATTTGAATTTTGATATTGATCAAAATTTGTTTATAGAAAAAGTATTAACAGGCAGCATAAGTTGCAGATATTTACAGTCTAACAAAAATTATATGAAAAACTGTGACATTAAAAAAGTAAATAAGTACATTATATATAATGATGCTAATAACTTGTATGGATGGACTATGTGCCAACCACTACCTACTGGCAACTTTAAGTGGATTAAGAAAATTGAACAAAAGGAAATTAAACTATATTGTCGAATGTGATCTCGCGTATCCTGAAAAACTGCACGACTCACATAATGACTACCCTCTTGTTCCAGGGAGATTAGGCATAAAAGATGAATGGTTATCAGATTCTTGTAAAACTTTAAAGAAAAAGTTTGATTTAGGAATTAGTAAAGACGGATAAAAATATCGGACAGGGAAAGCAGCATTCAATGACGACAGTCAACCACAAAACACAAAAACAAACACGCAAACAAACAAACAAAAAGGCAAAGGTAATAAAAAATGCAAACGACATCACAAACACAAAAGGGTTGACACAACACTAAAGAATAAAAAGAAATATGTTGTGCATTATAGAAACTTAGAGTTGTACACAAAGTTGGGATAAAAGGTAACCCAAATACGTAAAATACTGCAGTTTTATGAATTAGAGTGGCTGAAAGTATACACTGACTTTAACACTTGTAAAATAAAATTGGTAAGAATGCTTTTGAAAGTGATTTCTTTAAACTAATGAAAAATTCAGTTTTAACAAGACTATGTACAATTTGAGAAAGAGAGTTAATGTCAAACTGACTCATGACGAGGAGGTCCTTTTAAAATAGGCAGCTAGACATTCATTTATGTCTAGTAAAATGTTCAATGAAAAGTAATTTGCCATAAACAGAACAGTAGGGGAGCAGCCTTGATATTTTCCTACATCTTTCAAATATCGCAACCACGCTTGACAACGAAAAGTAGTACGTCATCTTTCGGCAACGTCAAAAAAAAAAATGTCCGCCATTTTGAATTTTTTAAAACACATAATTTGGAAAAATGTGACAATTTTTGATCATGAAATGTCATTTCCACTTTAAGTTTTTCGGCTGTACCGACTTTTTTTTTAGAAGCTTTACTGCGTGATAAATGCAGACCCGCCTTGTAAAATGTCGAAGCGAGGGGCGATAACTCTAAAAGATGCCATTTTTAGAATACGATTAAAATGACAACAACCGTGTGTTTTTTGTTACATAGAATACGAGGAGATACTTGAATTGTTGTTTTAGCTCACACATTACATGAATTTTGCTGCATGTCACGAAAAGCATGTTATTTCTTTATCAAAAGTACACGAAAATACGAATTGTTTGACAACGTAATAATGACTCGACTGACCTCGCAAGAACTGCAGGCGCGTATTCGATGGAGCGGGTAGTATTGGGCACCCTCTCATATGTGGAAAGTGTACGTAACAGTCGCTACTGTTCAAGATGGGAGTTGGGGTGGAGAAAAGGAGGGGGAGGGCATCTGAGCTGAGATTTAAAAGGATGCGCCCCATCCCCATCCCACCCCAACTAAAATCATGAAAGTCTTTTTTTGAAAGCTCTTGCAAGCATACTTTCTTAAACATATTCAGATAATATATTTGTTGCTGTGCTTTTGACTAGACTATCCAGTGTCTAATTGTCATTCGCAACTTGGCGCAGTCAGTAGCGCAGCGGATTTGTAACCGGAGGTAGTGCCACTGAGTTTTGTCGGTGTGTTCTTGGGCAAGACACTTTCCCTTAGCCTCGTCCGTTGGATGGGGACGTAAACCGGGTGGTCCCGCGTATAGGTCTATCATCCGAGCATGTTAAAGAACCATAGGAATCTATTCGATAATAAGAGCAGGGCACGGTTCCCGGATTCCTATGTATCCTTCCCCTCTCTCTGGGGCGGCTCTAAATAACCTGTACTGTGTTGATGAGCCGTTAAATATTCAAATGAATTCATCCGCAACTGCACTCAGCACTGTCATATGTACTGTAGCTGTCCCATGCTAGTATCATGAATCAACCGTGGAATATATCGCCCACACATAAAAGGGTTTGAGGGCCCCATCTTACTTGTATTAGTTTAAACCATTTGTCGGTTGAAACCTAAGATGATTTTTTTTCAGACAAACACTGTCGTAATACTTATACTGATAGCATCGAAGGAAAGTAAAGAAGGCCAATTTTTTTATTTATATTTTTAAAGTTGAATTGTGTTTTATGTCATTATAGCACATTTTAGGCCATAATTCCTGGGTAGAACCAGTACTGTGTACTTTCTGCTATCTGTAAGAATCGACACTTTCTCACCTAGAAGTTGAGCTCCCAGTGGGAATTGAACCCGCAGCGGTGAGAGGTGAAAATGAGAATGTATACAAATATAAAAAAGGCAACCGAACATCTCCATTACTCAATATGTCCATGGGACTTGAATGACCGCACTGAAAACAATCCGTGGAAAATTGTACAATGCAAGAATATATATTCATAAATAAATTTTATTTTGATGCAAAATCGATATGCTATAGATAAAGATCATGTAAAGTTTCGAAAAGATTGGTTAAAAACTGTGGAAGGATATAGACGTACAGATAACTAACACCATATGCCGCCTCACCATTCGATGGTAAACAATAAACATTTAAGGTACATATTAAGGCCTTAAATATTATCTTTCATGACTAAGTAAAAAATATGTAACAAGTCAGATATCAAAATGAATTATTTATTTGATTTAAAACATTTTATTTCAAATATCAAAACATCCCAATATAAAGGGTATTACATAACAAATTAAATTGCATCATACAATAATTGTTTTTATTTATTAAAGGGACACACAGCATTTATCAAGCATTACAATTTGCACCTCGATTGATTAATCAAGAATTGATTTTACACACGCTTGCATATATTTAAATTATAACATTTTGGCGTTTAAAAAAGAAAAAGAATGCTGCATGTCCCTTTAATATGCGCACGTCTCCGCCTGTATTGTTTATATGGCTCAAGTCATTTTCAACATATGTGGGGTTATATATATACATGTATCTGTTTGTTGTTGTTTTTTGCGGAGACAGACCACCCACTTTTCTAGGTAGAACCAGTAATATACACCTCCTGCCATCTGTTATTCCACAAACTTTATAATCCAATAAAATTCAGAAAACATCATTTTAATCCAATAAAGAAATTGGGCATGGTCGGTCAGATTAACAGAAACACATTTATATTTTCGTATTAGCCCTTATTTTGAGCCACTCCAATGAACTGTCCAGTTAAAGTCGCCATCGATCCACCTGTGTCAACAGTCAGACATGTATGTTGATATGATATTTTGCTGAACTGGTGATCCTGGGAATTTCGAAATTAGTGGGTCCAAATAACCTTCCCTCAAGTCACAAATGTTACTAGACATATTTTTTTTGAAGTTGATGCTAGTACTGTCCGTATGAGGTATTCATGATTCAAAAAAAATAGTAATAATATTGTACACCGTCGCATTATTCTATTCTTGTTCGTTTAAGTATTTCTGATTCGGCTGATTATGTTGTAAAAATTTATTATAATATATATGTGACTAGACACTCGTTTCAATAAAATCCTCCCATATTTTGTGACTTCAGTACAGTTTCCCAGCATCTCAGGACATCAGGGAATCTGAAAAAAAAAATGATACAGATTCTGTTTAACCATACATATTTTTCTTTCAACTTAAATTTATAGGTAACAAGTTGGTGAGTTGAAAAAGATGAATAAAAAGTGACTATAGAACTTTTTTTATAAGAATATAAATTGAACAGAACATGGTGGAAACAATGACCAGAATAAAACCTATAAAACTTCTAATTAGTGATTTTAGAAAAAAATGTTACATGTAAGATGAATTAAAAAAAAAATTGTTTTCGGCTGATCAACACTTTACAGGTATACCTTATTTAGAGCCACCCCATAGAGAGGGGAAGGAGGACACATATGATAGGAATTTCAGAACCTGCCTTATTCTTACGAATGAATATATTTCTATGGTTCTTTATGGTGCTCAAAGGATAGAGAACCCCCAGTTTCAATCCCAATCTGGACAACAAATGAGGCTGAGGGAAGGTGGTGTATTGCCCGAAAACACAGACGAAACTCAGTGGTGCATGTGTGACTTGAACCCGAAAGCTCCAGATTGTTATCGTCCGCCATGCTATCGCTGGGTCAATGCCAGCACATTATGTTAAGTCAGGGTCCTGGTTAAGTTTAATATTTTAGATGTAATACAAGGATGTTTTTATCTAGTTCGATTCATTTTACATCCGTACTATGGACAATATGACCTATTTATGTGTCGATGAGCTGTAAAACACCATTTATTCATTTTTTATTTTTAGTATAAGAAGTCTGAGACTAAGTGCAGGTTCACAATGCCACATATATACATTGATAAATTTGAAACTGTGCTTACCTACACACTGGCTTACACAAGGCTCTTGATGTAGTTCTACAGATTACTGTGAGACTGTGAAATGACTTTGAAAACAGGCTGTGGTAACACAATGCACTCTGACACTGCCTCATTTAAACAGACCTGAAAAATAACATATTGTTCCATTTAATTTTAATATTAATAACTATGTTCAACTTTCTTAATGCTATCAATGCTAGCTTTCCATAATAGTTTTCTTAAAACACAACTGGACTTTCTGGATACTGTCCAAAATGTAAGACTGGCATTCATGAATAAGTAGTATTTTCAAGGCTTACATTTTCATCAATCATTCATCACTCCTGTGTTCTAAAAATGATCAGAATTAAGTTAATACATATGAACCACCACCATTTCATATGTTTCGATGTTAAACACTTGTCCTACACTACAGTACAGTAATTAAAAGTGTATTTACTTACACAAATCCCTACACAGGCTACAGACAATCAGACAATCTATGCCATGACCCATTTCATTTACTTGCCAGCTTGGTGTGTTTCACTAATTCTCCGACATAGATGATAGATCTATTGTAAATTACGCACTCACTGAAGTCAGTCATGTAAAACTTGGAATTATATACGATCACTGTTTCGATAAAGGTCTAACAACTTAATTCCACTCCTGTACAAATGTCTATGTGTGTAACTCAGTATGCGTGCATCTGCATAATTTGACCTTTGAATACGTGTACACCGTGTGTGTGCGCTATTTTTAGCACATCGTTTGGACTGTGGCAATGAAAATACAGCAGTTCAGTTCAATTCACAATTTAGTTTTAAGTGACAGTGCGAATTTGTCCAGGGAGAAGTGAGGGTTTATGGCGTGCGACTGACTGGCCCTTGACTGGGTGTTTTTCTGTGTCGCCGCCATTTTGAATAGCCACTGAAAGACTGAAATGCAGGTACCAACTTTCAAAACGGGCACGCAAAATGTTTATTCACGAAAAAATAAGAAATTTTCAAAAAAGGTAGATCAGGTAATGATCTTCAACTACTGGCAATTTCAACAATATTTAAGAATATAAAATTTTTGTACCCGTTTTGAAACATTGGCAATTTCGAAGAAAACAAAAACTACTTTTTTTCGATCTTCGCATTTGTACCGCGATTTTCGACTATGATATCTCTATAAAACCTGTCAACACGATTGTTTGGTGAATCTCCGACATACTAATTTACTTCTGATATGATTTGTTTTCTCTGTCATCTAGTCTACGCTTTAAACTAGGGTTTTTAAAAAGAGTACTATAAAATCCGCGCAGCTGCACGTGCTCGCAAAATGGGAACTACGTTGCCTCCAACCCCAATAATTTATGTTTGAGTTATGCGGTTCAGGCACGTGAAATGACTTGTCTGCTCCCGTACTGGAACAAAAGAAAAACTAACTGTAAATCGTCCTTGTTATGCTGGTATGTGTATTTTAAACTTGTCAACATATTTGATGTATGATTTTCGCAATAATTACATAATCACAAATAAAACAACAAAAAAGCTATTGTTTACTGACACCGATTATTTATACTATGAAATTAAAACATGTGTATGCAGATTTTTAAGGAAAATTATTTTTGATAATAGTGATTATGATCAGTTTCATTTTAATGATAATAAAAGATTATTGGTATGATGAAACCCATTGTTGAATTTGTTGGGCTACTAAGTAAACTATATTCGTACATATAAAATAATGAGACTGGTACAAAGAAATGTAAGGGTATTAAAAAGCGTGTTGTTAAAAAGGATAACGCGTGATAACTACAAGGATATTTTACTTGCAGCAACAGAAAGTTACCACCAATAGAATATGATATGTACAGCGATGGTGTAGACTACTGCCAGGATCTGTCTGACTTTGTTTGATGATATCAAAATATTTTAATTTATTTATAAAAAGGAGACGGTGGATGAAAATAATTTAGCTTATAGTATAGATAGTATAGGCAAAACATTATCTTTTCAGAATTGATAAACCAAATTGATGAGTTAAATAGATAGTGGGGGTCCAGCGAAGTTTTCCCCGAGTGGTGTAACCAAATAGATTATATAGTTATAGGGGCATCTGGTAGCAAGTATACCGTCGCCATTTGGCATTTGCATCTTTGAATTAAGGACAACTGGAGACAACCTGATAATTGCTTGTTCCCCCACTTCGAGGCAAAAGTGGCCTGGAACCCCACTGGCAACACTACCCACAGGATGTATTATGCTGTCCTTGAGTCTGGACTCAATCCTTGCTCAGAATATTGAATGCTGTCGGTGAGCTCGGACTCGTTCCTTTACTTGCAAAGAAACCATATGTGATGTTTGGTACAATCCAGTATCGACCTTTCAAGATGCTAAACTCGGTGGCATTGGTAAGGTACATAACTGTTTAGTTCATGTTTGTTAGATCTGATAACTTTCATTTGATGGTGAGCTTCTGTTGCTGTGAATAAAATGTTTTTGTAATCATTATGTGTTATTTGTTTTTTAACAACGCATTTTTTTAAAGCCATTGCATTTCTTTGCATTGATCTCGTTGTCTAAAACATACGATTACAATTTACTTTGCAATCCAATAAACTCGACAATTGGCATGACAGAAGTTTCATCTTTCATTTTGCCTATAAACTTTTTATTATCGTCAAAATAAAATTGGTTTTTTAGATCATAATTACTATTATCAAACAGTTCTATATTCTTTTAAAAATCTGCATATGCATCTTTTGTTTTAATTTCATAACACAACGAATGGGTGTCAGAGAACAATAGCTTTGTCATTATATTTACTTTTAATGCATTTGTAGTGAAAATCATACATTAAGTATTTCGACAAATCTAAAATGCACATGCCAACATAAAAAGGACGATTTAAAACTATTCTTTATTTTATTCTGTTTATAGCAAACAAATTTTCATTAAACATTTTGCAAGAAATAAATGATGGTCTCGCTGCATGTTTTCATCATGTGTTAGCGTAACATTAATTCTTCTTTTCAAGTTTTCCATGGTTTTACCAAACACAGAATTGTTCATAAGCTTAAAAAAATCTTTCTAGAAAGCATTTTTTCCTGCTGTCCTCTTGGCGGTGTTAAAGTCTATGTATACTTTTAACCATGTTCATTCGTCGAACTGTAGTATCCTATGTATGTTTTAACCTTTAATCCCAACTTTTCATACAGTTCTAAATTGCTGTAATGTGTAACATATTCTTGTCTTTGTTTACTTTACTATATCCCAGTTCAAATATTTTCTTTAAATTTTTGCAATAATATTATTACCATTCGTCTTCTATACTTAAACTTTCTGCAAGTCATGTAATTCTTCAGAATACTCTAGATCACACTCCAAAATGTAATTTGAATTTCCTTTTTCAAGGTAATGACTGGCTCATTGTCCATCCATACAAGTTGTCAGAATCGAGATAATTATATATTTACTTTCTATCTTACTGTCCTAGTTTTTCATATATTTATTGTTAGCCTTTGAATATATGTTTGCAATATACCCTATGTGTCGTTTTCGGCCGTTTCCAAAGGTCCACTCCCGTACTCTTTTATACCACATTTTAATCTTTTTTTCTCTAAACAAATATTGGTCAATATCAGTAACCAAATCAAACTGGATACTAATCATTTTAAGACATGCATCCCCAGCCAATCAGGGACTGCTAAAATAATGGCGAGGATCTAATTTGTAATATTCAAAGCACATTTTTTTTTAATTTTTCAAAGACGTCTACTAGTAACAAAACATCATTTTTAAAAGACAGATCGTGATATTACAGTAACCAAATCAAACTGGATACTAATCATTTTAAGACATGCATCCCAAGCCAATCAGGGACTGCTAAAATAATGGCGAGAATCTAATTTGTAATATTCAAAGCACATTTTCTTTTAAATTTTTCAAAGACGTCTACTAGTAACAAAACATCATTTTTGAAAGACAGATCGTGATATTACCCAATATTTTTTAATTTTAAATGTTTTCCATATTTCTTTAGCATGTACATAATCTGCGTCTGAAATACTTTTATTTTGGGTTACCAATGGCCACATTTGGGTTACCAATGGCCACTTTTGGTACCAACGAGGTCACCGAAACTATCTTAGGTGTAGAGTCGCGGGAAGATTGGTTACCAACGTTCTTCCTATCGATGAACCAACGGCTAACGACGGTGACCGATGGGAGAACCCTGAACGGTGCACTGCTAGCAGTGGAAATATCGCGATAACTTACGATAGCTTATTGAATATATAAACAAGAAACAGCTGATATTTTGGTAACTTTAGTCTTTGACTTCAGGGTGGTCCGGTTATATGGAAGCTACTACAGTTTAATAGCGTAATAAAGGCCTATACCTTCTCAAACAAGACCATACAAAAACACTTTAGCTTTTAAGATGGCTTCCAAAACAAAACAGAACTGACAAGGTCGACTGACGCTGACTTCCAAGCATGCGCACGCACTAAACAACAATAACATAATGTCAAATATCCCGTCTCTATAATTTGCGCGGAATTCTGGAAAAAGTCGATTTCCGTTAAATTCCGGGAAAAAAAAATACGATTTTGGATAATTCGGATTCGGAAAAAGATAACGAAGAATTTTCACGGACAAATTCATTTTCCTCGAAAAGTCTTCGGCTTTCCGATTTATTTGGATGAAATTGTCCCAATACGTATTTCTTTGGACCTGAACATTTCTTCGGAAAATATTCGGACATCGGCAATAGCTCGAAAAACAATCGGACAAATTCAATTTCTCTGGAAAACATTCGGACATCGGCATTTCTTTCGGAAATTAGTTGGCTAGGTTAGCGCTAGGATTAAAAATTTCTTTAGCCAGATTAGAATGTCTTTAGCCAGACATTTGCTGAGATATTTTGGAACTTTAATTGAAGGCGTTAAAACCTCGCATTTGCGTACACATGAAAAATAACTTAAACGAGTATGCTTTAATTTTAACCTGTAGCGTATCATTTATTTCCATATCATATGCATTCTGCATTCTAGTTATTTAGTGCTTATAATTAAAAGTTGAGTTGCACAATATTCAAAACTGTTTAAAATGGTATTAAATTTAATGTAAGTCAATGCATTTTGGAGTCTGTGATTCAGTTTCTGGCTGTTTCCTGTTAACCAAAGAAGCTGCATTGTGAGACAAAATCCGGAAATGCTACATACACCACGACTATCATGCACAGAATGAATAATAAAAGCCACTTCATTCTAAAATTGTACCAATATTTTGAGTAATCGCACCGTTTTTATTCATGTTGATTGAACAATCAAACATAAAAGTGTCATAATTTACAGACGCCGATCAAACACGTTCACAATTGCCATTGTTCCAGTTTACGCTACGGTGTGTAAAACTAATTAATGGGCACTCCACATTTACCAGTGATAGTAAGGTTCAAAAATATCGTCGGCCTTTAAACTTAACATCTCTGGCTGATTAATTCTTAAACAAACAGTGTGTGTGTGCGTGTGTGTGTAGTTCTAAGGTTTATAGTCCCTCCGCCAACAAACTCAATGATTTAACAAACAGTGTCACACTTCTCATGCACGTTCTGTTTTGATCAGCCATTTTGGCCGTAAGAGGGCACCACTTATTTGATGTTTAACCCGGCTTGATAACGCAATTAAATATACGGATAATATTGAGCGTTGGGACACAGACTAGTTGATTGACAGCGAGAGGCGGAACAGTGGGCGGCGTCTATAGCACGAGCGGTTTTCAATAAGCACTGGGAAAATTAGTTATCGGTCCAAACTGATTGTCGCTAATTAGCTAATAACACCCAGCGGATATTGACTTATAAACAGTCAAATACGTCGTATATTAGAAATTTGGATTTCCCAGACCGCCGATGTTCGCCAGTTTGGGGTTTTTTTTCGTCTAAGTATGGCGATTTTGCGAATGGTTAACGCGAGCCTAGGTTGGACATTGGTATTACTTTCTGAAAATATTTGGACATCGGCATTTATTCGGAAAATATGCGGATATCGGCATTTCCTTAGGAAAATACTCGGACATTGGTATTACTTTCGGAAACTATTCGGACATCGGCAATTCTTCGGAAAATATTCGGACAGAAATAATATTTATAATTAAAAAACTATTAAAATTTATTTTTGAATAAAGAAAAGCCGAACAAATTCATTTTTTTACTAATGATTCTGATTTTTCTTAGACAAAATTTTGATTTTCGGTTTGTTTCCGAAAATATTTAGATACCCGTATTTAATTTGTGTTTACCATTACAATTTATATCACAATTCTGTTTTTGAAATTATTCCAATTAATATGATTTCCAGAACAATTTGAAATATCAGAGAATCTGATTTTCTTTGGAAAATCGTTCGCTGTCATATATTTGCTGAAGAAAATCTGTTTGTATATTATTTTAGACATGCATATCTACAAAAGGTTGAATTGGCCTTCTGTAAATTTATATAATGTAATATTTCCATTTGTACTGATATAGTAAAAATAGCTGCCAGTTTTGAAGTAGATTGTTTTACATTAAGGACTATTGGTCAGCCATCTTTGAAAAAAAATCCAAAATAGATGGGATATGATTAATTGAAATTTTCATCCAAATGCATATTATAGGCATGAACATTGTCAATGATATAATAGGTGACATTAATGCAACATATTATCAGAAACAATATTTATTGGGCAGAAATAGTGCCCTTTATAGTCGAAAAGTTTGACAAAAGTTTACTCTAAGATGTGTTGTTTTTTATGTTAAATAAATTTGTCCATAGAATTGTCCATTTATCTAAAAATGGCACACGAGACATCATTTCTAAATAAAGTAAGCCATGTTATCACATCATCCAAAATTCTAAGTACACCATTGTTAAAAATGAAGATTTTCTTTATATGCCATGTGCCTCCAACACACGCACATGATACACATGAAAAGCATGCAGGTGAATTGTAAATTGAAACATGCTGTATGGTGAAACATTCGGATAAACAGGTAATTTGAACCTATCCATATGTTATTATTTAATTTGTGCTGTTTTTATAGGAATATAATAATAAATTACTCTTGTGTTGCCATGTTTCTATTCACAACAGTCACTCAGTTGTGTTTAATACATCCAAAAATATAGTTGCCATTTATAATAGTTTGACAATTAAAACCGGTCAGTGCCACCATACTATAGCATTGAGATTATTTTGAAAGTACATGCCATTGAAAAAATAGCTTCTTGTTTTTACAATGATTGACTTTGAAATGTGGATGATGTGATAACATGGCATATTTAATGTCTCGTGTGCCATTTTTAGATAAATGGACAATTATATGGACAAATTTATTTAACATAAAAAACAAAACCTCTTCGAGTAAACTTGCGTCAAACTTTTCGAATACAAAGGGCACTATTTCTGCCCAAGAAATATTGTTTCTGATATTATGTTCACATCAATAGTGTTAGATTAATGTAATTATTATATCATTGACAATGTTCATGCCTATATTATGCATTTGGATGAAAATTTCAATTAATCATACCCCATCCATTTTGGATTTTTTTTTCAAAGATGGCTGACCAATAGTCCTTAAGCGAACGTGTTTGTTTCCGAAATGGCCTGCATAGTTACTTCCCTTATATGCATTATCTCCATTTACACAGAATAAAAACATATTTTGCTGCACAGTTGACATTCAAATATTTTTCAAAATAACTTGTTTTTGTTCGATCAAAATATATTTTTTTTGTTCAATGCGTATGTAGTGAACTGCATATACAATACAGTACTGAATCAATGTAATTTAGATTGTATTATGTATATTAGTGTAGCCTTTTTGATGGTGTGAGTGAGTGTGTGGGTGTGTGACGTACGACTTACGACGTACAATTACCAATTATCATAGCATTACCAGCCTATGACCAGTTATGCTCAAAATAAACAATGCCTTGTCCGGTCACTTATAGGCAACCGGGCACAGCGATGTTGATGTGTGTATGGGTATGTCTGTGGGACGAACTAACTGGCATTACCAGTCTATGACAAGTTATGCCAGGATTGAACAGCGCCACGTCAGGTCACTTAGAGGTAACCCGACACAGCGGTGATATATCCCTTAGGGAGCGGCTACTATCTCCCCAGGTTCGTACACGGGGTGTGGATTGTTGCACTTCAGGAAAACAACAAAGTCGAAAATGTTCTCAATTAAGTTTTAATAAACTCTAAGATACCGACCGTTTTGATTTCTGGAAATAATATTCTGGCCCTTGAATTGTTGAAAACAAATATTCTTGCTCTGACTTGAGGGGAAAATAAATACAGTCCTTATAATTGTTGGAAAAAAATAATCCAGCCTTCTCTCCTATTCTTCGAAACAAAATAATCTTGTTGTGAGTCCAATTAGAGGAAAAAGATAATCTGGCTCCCTATTCAGTCTATGATAAATGTAGATCTACTCCATTAGTCACTGGATTCGACATAAAATTGTTTAACCACAATCTGGCTACATCCACAGCTTCTGCACAGTTTATCGAAATGTCCAGTTGAAATGAGTTTAAAAGACTGTGAGTGATAGTATTCATGGTTGTAATAAATGTGATGTACATAGATCATGGTAGTTATAAATATGGTATACATTACCAACGAGCCCAATATAGGTGGCTTTAAAGTAGAATACCACTTAATCCGGTGCTAGGGGGCGTGAGAAGTGTTGCTTTATTCATTACTTCTCATGAACAGACTCAATAAAACCGAGTCTGCTGCTTTATTCTCTGAATTGTGTTTGTTGCTCTCAAAGGATCACCTTTATCAGTATTTAGTCATGGTAGTTATAAATGTGAAAATGTGGTATACACTGGCAATGGTGGTAGTAAATGTGTTGTATAATGTGTTACAAAGTTGTTATGAAACGAGTTATGAATTATTAATAATTAAAATAATTCGTAACTCGTTTCATAAAGCGTAGATAATATGGGAACTCGTTTAAGATCCTCTATGTATAACTTCGGGTTTTCTGGTCGTATCCTAGATTGGTTTTCTCTTTAGCTGAAACTACTATGGTTGTTCAGTACGATTCTGGATACATCCTGAGATGCTTTATTATTTTGTATGCGTTTCTGTAGTTAGTTTCTCAGGATGTGGATTTTATTGTTAGAGAATTACTTTTGATGGGATATAGTTTTGTTTACACTGTCTTGTCTATTTGGGCGCTGAAGACAGGCTAATAGCGAGGATGGTGCGCATATAAAATAGATTCAAGCTAACCAGTGGGCCTTATTGCCTACTGACCGTTCTTCCAAGTCGCTAACCCTGTCTTCACCACCCTTTTATTGTTTTTTGTCTCTTTCATTGTATTTTCAAGTCCTCGTTTGCAGTACAGTGCGGACCTACGATGCCTTTGCGCTCGGACGCTGTGGTTTCTATAGGACCCTATATCTCATTTGTGTTATAAAGTGTTCATGGTACCTATGAATGTGATATTCATGTAAAGTCATACATAAGTCATGGTTGTAAGGCTATTACTTTTTATGTATTTTTATGTAGGGAATTTGATAGTTTATTGTTTTTACCTCCTCCCAGATTTTAATAGAACATTTCATTCCAATCCTTTAAATTAAAATAATAAAACTATGCTTAACCAATTTTTTATTTTTATTTGTTTCCCTTCCTCCTACAACAATTCTTTGTCTTGATAGTTCGTAAAAACATAATAAAAAATAATGGCTTAAATGTGTTATACATTGGTCATGGTAGTATGTAAATTTTGCAATCCTGTGAGGGTGACGGTGAATATTTGTAAACCTTTTAAGGTTATTTGTTTTCTGAAAAATATGTTTAAAAAGGAAATTTGGTCCTGCTAAATATTCCTTTGAAATAAAACAGGAGAAAGCATTGTTTCTAATCTGTCAGTTCCAAATCACTATTCTCAGCTAAAAAATAAATTTCTGCGGATGGGTCGATCTTTTGTGTTCTTTCGAAATCATCAGCTGTGAAATCATGCATACAATTTTGAAATTATCTTCAGAAGGTTGTGAAAACTGTGTTCGCCATTTTAGTAAATGTTCACTGATTTTTGTTTGCATATGTATATACATACACTGTTCAGCATAGAACATTGCTTTGATTTCACAATCATAAAACAGTACCAATTATACTGTGGTGACATTACAAAAAATACTATCATTCAGTGACTCACTTCATGGAGACATTACAAGCGATATGAGAATACAAAAATGCGAAAATAACAGTATTTAACATTGGTGTTTGACATTCATTATTAATAAATATTAAATATGATATCAGTGGTCATGGTAATAATAAATGTAATATGCATAGCTCATGGTAGTAATACATGTGGTATTTAGTGGCATGGTAGTAATGAATGGGGTATTTAGTGGTAATGGTAGTAATGAATGGGGTATTTAGTGGTAATGGTAGTAATGAATGGGGTATTTAGTGGGCATGGTAGAAATGAATGGGGTATTTAGTGGTAATGGTAGTAATGAATGGGATATTTAGTGGCATGGTAGTAATGAATGAGGTATTTAGTGGTAATGGTAGTAATGAATGGGGTATTTAGTGGCATGGTAGTAATGAATGTGGTATTTAGTGGTAATGGTAGTAATGAATGGGGTATTTAGTGGTAATGGTAGTAATGAATGGGGTATTTAGTGGGCATGGTAGAAATGAATGGGGTATTTAGTGGTAATGGTAGTAATGAATGGGGTATTTAGTGGGCATGGTAGAAATGAATGGGGTATTTAGTGGTAATGGTAGTAATGAATGGGGTATTTAGTGGCATGGTAGTAATGAATGGGGTATTTAGTGGTAATGGTAGTAATGAATGGGGTATTTAGTGGCATGGTAGTAATGAATGTGGTATTTAGTGGTAATGGTAGTAATGAATGGGGTATTTAGTGGTAATGGTAGTAATGAATGGGGTATTTAGTGGGCATGGTAGTAATGAATCGGGTATTTAGTGGTAATGGTTGTAATGAATGGGGTATTTAGTGGTAATGGTAGTAATGAATGGGGTAATTAGTGGTAATGGTAGTAATGAATGGGGTATTTAGTGGTAATGGTAGTAATGAATGGGGTATTTAGTGGCATGGTAGTAATGAATGGGGTATTTAGTGGTAATGGAAGTAATGAATGGGGTATTTAGTGGCATGGTAGTAATGAATGGGGTATTTAGTGGTAATGGTAGTAATGAATGGGGTATTTAGTGGTAATGGTAGTAATGAATGGGGTATTTAGTGGCATGGTAGTAATGAATGGGGTATTTAGTGGCAATGGTAGTAATGAATGGGGTATTTAGTGGTAATGGTAGTAATGAATGGGGTATTTAGTGGCATTGTAGTAATGAATGGGGTATTTAGTGGTAATGGTAGTAATGAATGGGTATTTAGTGGTAATGGTAGTAATGAATGGGGTATTTAGTGGGCATGGTAGTAATGATGGGGTATTTAGTGGTAATGGTAGTAATGAATGGGGTATTTAGTGGCATGGTAGTAATGAATGGGGTATTTAGGGCATGGTAGTATGATGGTTAGTGGTAATGGTAGTAATGAATGGGGTATTTAGTGGCATTGTAGTAATGAATGGGGTATTTAGTGGTTAAATGGTAGTATTGAATGGGGTATTTAGTGGTAATGGTAGTAATGAATGGGGTATTAGTGGGCATGGTAGTAATGAATGGGGTATTTAGTGGGCATGGTAGTAATGAATGGGGTATTTAGTGGTAATGGTAGTAATGAATGGGATATTTAGTGGTAATGGTAGTAATAAATGTGGTATTTAGTGGCATGGTAGTAATGAATGGGGTATTTAGTGGTAATGGTAGTAATGAAT